>JAKWJD010001720.1:0-69500 GCA_027705065.1 Solanum peruvianum | reverse complement strand
CCATCCCTGCCGGCAAGACACGTACCCAAGTGTTGCTTCCCACAACTAGTACACCTAGGCCTCTCAAAAGCATAACCACCTACTTGAGAATTTTGGTTGGAAACTCTGTCCTTGTTCCCCATGGAAGAGTCTTGATTATATAACCTCTTCTTAGATTTGGATTGACTTGGTTCATCCACCCTAGGCCTCTTCCCATCCCTAGTCATCTACCTAATCTTGGACTCCTCAATTTGTTGAGCATACATCATGAGCTTCGAGATATCCATATCATTAACGAGCATTGTCGTACCAAGTTAGACACCCCATCACAAATGTGTTCATGCTAGCCCTAGGGTCGGCTACCAAGGTCGGGGCATACTTACGAAGTTGGGTGAATTTGAGAGAGTACTCTTTCACACACATTCACCCTTGATGAAGGTTCATAAATTTCACCAACATTCTTTCCGTCAGCTCTAAGGGGGAAATCTATCAATAAAAGCCACTTTGAACACTTCCCAACCTACCATACCTTCTCTTAAGGGTCTTCTATACCTCCATTTCTCAAACCACACTTGTGACACATCCTTTAGTTGATAAGCATCTAGTTTTGCTTTCTCCTAAGGAGTCACACCCATAGCATCCATCACCTTGAACACCTCATCTATGAAGCCTTGTGGATCTTCATCCACCTTAGTACCATGGAAAGTAGGAGGGTTCATCCTAATGAAATCCCGGACTCTGGAAGCGGGAGTACTTGCATTTTTTTGAGGTTGAGGTCCAATACCTAGGTTAGCTTGGGAAGCCACATGATTAGTGACAACTTGAGATTGGGTCGTCATGAGTTGGGTTAAGACCTTAAGAGCATCCCTTATCACCGCATTATTCATATCCCCTTCAACAGTGGGGCATTGGAGGCATTTGGGGCACTTGAGCTCTTTGAGGTTACGGAAGGGGAACCTATTCATTCACATCCTCTTGGTCAACTATTGGGACTTGATCATTCCGTAGAGGAATTCTCTCGTTAGCTACTTCTCCATCCTTGTTTCTAGCAGATTTTTTTCTCGTATTCATGTCCTTTAAACACAAGAGAAGAGTTTGAGAAGAGGAACTTATAAAACTCAACTCTATGCTACGACACTAGAGTAATAAAGAAAGTGAAACTTCTATCGTCCTATATCTCTCACTTATGGGTGTGTCGCGACTCACACCAATGACCAAGACTTTACTAGATGTGGCCTGTGAGTCTTTTCAACCCTAAATTATTTCTCATAACTTTATGCTCTGATACCAAATTTGATACGACCCACAGGTACACCCTAAAAGTTAGGGCAACCTTTAGGTTGAAACAAGGCGTGCTCGAACTTTCTAAGGTCTTGCACAAGACTCTTATCAATCATTAATTACATAAGACATGAAAGTAGTGCAAAAATTTAAACTTTTCGAAACAAATATTAATAACGAAAACATCTTGTATAATAACATAGGATTGTCTCATTGTAAAAGGCAAACTTTAATACACAACATAAATATCTTAGGGACACGGACCTTTATTGAAAGAAATACATAATAAGTCTTCTACAAGTCTTAAAGAAGAACTTGAGGAAACATAGACTATTCCCTTGAATATATGAAGGCATACTTAGTGTTTGAGAGAGTTGATTCCCAAGCATTCCTTCTACCCTTCAATTCATCTCCAACCTTTACTTATAGAGTATAGAAAATTATGGAGTTAGTAAAAACGTAGTACTAGGAATGGCATTATGCAAAATAATGCAAAAAGGGACAATTTAGTTGAAACATACAAGTAAGGCTATTTTTAAAAAACCTTCACAAACCACTCTTTCATACATCATATAAACCATCACTTAACAAATAAGGTAGAACTTCCATATTACTCACATAAACACATACTTATAGTAAACTTATCAAATAATTTTTCCTATCCCAAGTTATCCTAAGACTCGCTTAGGTAAGACATGAAAATATCGCCCATACAATCCCTTGATTACACACCTAAGTGATCCTTAAGACTACCAAGGACAATCATACTTCATTTCATTTAGAAAGTTAACATTCATTACTAAAAACACTAGAGGAACATTCATGAATTAAAGACTTCACCTAAGCACCGTCCTCCATTAGGACTTGCAAGTTACACTAAGCACAATGTGAGAGTAGAATCTCATACTACTACTCTCACCTAGTGCTCTTTGAAGATTCCCATGAATCAAGCGCACCACAATTATCATAACTTCATCATATAAGGCAAAACTTCAACATGTTTCTTTAACATTGACACACAACGTCACATTACTTTCTGTTACATCATATAATGACCCATTCATACATTTCATATAAGGACACACCAACAATCACTTAAAATATCTACTTGTGTAATGGATAAGTAGCATCCCATTCCACCACCTACCTTAAGTAGTACACTGATACGCTCAAACTTACTTCTCAAATAAGAAGTAAAGCGATCATGTCATGTATATAACCCAACTAATGAGGTTGGGATCGTTCCCACGAGGAAAATAGTTTAGAGTTAATTTCAATCTGTTATTACTATTGTTCAGTCAATTATTTCCTTGGAAAGCAAAAATGATAAAAGGGGGTTTTCTATTTCTAAATAAATGAAAATAACTAGCGGAATTAAAGGAGACAACTAACAGCTTCAAATGTTGGAGTTTAATCAATTAATAAAAGTAACTAGGGTTTACGTGTTCCCCACAGGTTCATAACTTGATAATTCTACTTATAACAAATTCTTTCCTAGTATCTCGCATGCAAAGTGATAAGTTATGTATTTCTAAATCCTTGGTCCGGCATCTAGAAAATTTCAGTCCACACCTTGGTCCGGCTACGTGTGATGTTATACTAACCCTTATCGTTACATCATATTAAGCATCGTATTCGATATTTGACTAAGTTATTACCTCGTACCAATCAATACTACCCAATTAAATAGTATACACTAAATCTATGTTCATAATTCTTTTCCTATTATCTACCTCCTTGGTCTGGCAAGTAGCATTAAGGCGAGTTCTAACGTTGGCTATCCGTTAAAAAGACTTCAAAGCGAAAGAATTATCAATACATGCAAGACGCTACTCTAGATTGTTATTTTTGTTAGGTCTTACCTCATTAATCGCCTATGGTTCCCACAACCCTAGTTATGGAGTCTAGTTACCCATAGTCATAATCACAATATTCAAATATATTATATAAGAATTCATGCACTTACTTCAATGAGAAAGAGTAAAATCCCAAAGTTCGCTTGATTAATCAACAAAATTACCAACAATCAATTACAAGAGTCTCAAAATATTCAAGAGTCTCACAAAGGGTCTAAAAAATAATCAAGAGTCTAACCAAATAATCCAGAGTCTAACCTCAAAAACAAGGTTTTTCGAACTATTTATAAAAAAATAAAACCTAAACAAATGAGGACTCTATTTTCCTGGAAATCTATCAAAACGCGGCTGGATCGACGAACCTCGCGACGGATCGTCGTGGTCACAACGGACCGTTATGGACTCCATCGTCCCATACTTGTGCAATTTCTTCTGCTGCTCTCTTCATTACCCTCGACGGCAAGTATGACGGATCTTCACAGGCACAACGGTCTGTCAAGGGTCTCCTTTCCAAAACACTTGAACTCTAGGAATTTGGGTACTGGGACTACTTCTCTCATCTTCATGACGAACCAGCAGGACGGACCCTCATGGCTACGATGGTCCGTCACGCACTCCGTAACCCCACACTTGGTCAGACTTCCCCGTCTTCCTTCAGCAGCTGCACTACGATGCCACCTACGGACCGTCACGGGAACGACGAACCGTCACAAGCTCCATAGGTGGTACTTTCTGTATTTCTCGCTCAAAAACCTCCGCATTCATCTTTTAGACAGATGTCCTGCAAATAAAGAGAAACTTGCATAAAAATTAGCATAAAAAGACTTTTGGACACACTAAACTTAAGGAAAAATTATTAATAATACCGTGAAACCACGGTATATCATACACCCTTAAGAAGACTTAGTTTGTTTGAATATATTTTTTGGGCCTAGCTTTAACCGAAATAGACCATGAGAGCTTAACATGGAATACCCGTATTACCCTTACCGGATAAGGGATCTCTACTTGCCTAAGGTAAATTCATATTGTTTAGCCATTACATAGGTTCTCCAATAGCTACACCTACGCAGGGACATAGTTAAGGGATAAGTAGATTTATACTAAGTAACTCACTCTCTACTAACGAGGAGCGCCATCTAAAGAGATACACTGGATACAACACTCTACTAACGAACTGTACCCACCCCTTCTTCAAAACCTCTAGGAGCTAATCTTAACTCACCCGTGGAATCTTAAACATTGATTGACTATATGTTAGGAGATAAATATTAAACACCCCATCTCAACTCACGAAAGGTATCCAACCTCCAACCTATCTTGCAAAGCTCAATGGGAATAGTGAGGTTCCTACAAAACACTTCATCTCTACTCACAAAGAGTGTTCACCACAAAATCACCTCTTTCATACTTAGGAATAGTAGGGATGGTCTAGAAACTTCATCTCCACTCACGAAGAGTGTACGCTCTATAATCCCTCATTTTCATTCAATGACTTCATTCATGCATTCATGCATTCAAGTGTGTGTGTGAGTACATGTGACAACACCATTCACATAATAGTCATAATTCATGACATTGATTTTCTAGACATACTCGAAACCCACATTCATCACAATTCATAGATTATCATACTTAACACATCACATACATACTTTGTTTAGACATAAACCCTTCAAGGTACTCATTTCAACCTCTTAAAACATATCATGCATATACATATCAAAATCATCACTTCACTTCACATATCATTCCTACAAGGCCATTTTAACAGTACATATATATCTTCATAAACTTCAAGTAAACACCGCCACCAAAGGTGGACCATACCACTCAAGATTCACTTCAACATAAATTAACAAAGATAGAACAACTTGTCCTTCATCCAAGACATCACCGCATATTTACAATTAGTCCAATAATCCATCATAAAATAGCCCTTAGGGAAGCATCTAAAATTCAATAGCACGACCAAGAAACAATAATTTAAACATTATCTAATCATACTCATAAAACCCATTTCATAAGCCAAAAGTTGATAAAAAGAATAGACATTATTCCATTGGGGTTTTGAAATTTAAATCATCATTTATAACTAAGAACAACTCATTTTAATCAATTAAACATTTTCATGCAAAGACCCATTCTTAGACTCAAGGAATAAAGAAGTTTGAAGTTGAAATGCTTTTTGAAATCTCTTTGAAATGGCTCCTTTAATGTAAGAAGGTTCCAGGATGACTTTGGAATCAAACCTTAACTTTTGGGGATTTCTATATTTCAAATTGTGGTTTTCCATACATGGATGAAGGAATACCATTCCTTAGCTATGAAAACAACCGAATTTTGATAATAACACCTTAATCCTTTAAACCTAGTTCCAACTTCATTCTTAATCTTCTTTCTTGAAGTTCTAGAGAGAGAATTTTTTAGAGGAGTTGAATTTGGAAATTATTTGGTGTTTGTAATATATGATGTAGTTTTGGTGATTTTGACTTAAATATGACTTCGATAGTGACCCTAAACTTACCCAAAAGAACTTCATTTTGATTGGACTAAATAGGAATTTCCCAAAATACCCCACACTTAAAGTTAGTTGCCCAGGTGCCACGAATGGCTCCAGGAGTCATCGTCTCTCTCATAGACTTGAGGCATAGACTTGAGGCAGTGGCTAGGAAACTTGTGCCTTTATCCCATAAGTCAAAGGCAACCTGATGAGGGGTTCCGCGAGCCATGGTCCGTCTCTTAGGCCTTGAGGCAGTGGCTTGCCACTTCCTCACCATCCTCACAATTCCAAGACATGACCAAGGCCAGTCACCCAAGCCGTCTAAGGCTTCACGAGCCGCAAAGTAGATTGTGTGGAGTAGACAATTTGGGACAGACTTCATAAAGAACTCATACCTTGATGAAAATTAATACACTAAATTGAAGTGAAATCCTAGAGAAATTGGTCTTCTTCTTCAAGCTTTCTTTCATCTTCAATGGAGGATTTAGGGAGGGAGAAAGTAGCAAGAGATGAGAGCTTTTGGTTTTAGTTTTGGGAATTTTATTTAGGTGAGTGAAAAATGACTAAAAACTGACCCTTAGTCAATATATAGTCACCCCCAAAATTACCCAAAAGATACCTCACTTAAATGGGTCTTTTTGTGAAGTCAAAATACTTAAAATACAATTTCAAAGAATATGCGAAGTGGCTGCATCGCGGGGCTAATTTCAGATTTTATTTTTGAAATCCTGGTTGAGGAAGTGTTCCTCGTGGATTTCAGCGTAGCGAGGAATCTTTTTACACCCGACATTTCAGCTATGTGTCGCACATTGACCCTCAAATTTTGGGTGCCGCAAGCTGCGTTGGCAGCTTGCTCGCCAAGGTTTGAGTCCTCCTCCCTGACTCTTTACTGGTCGTTTGGAACTTTTTACTAAACTCTACCTATTTAAAGTCTTTTTATTTTTTTTGTACTTCATATGACCGTCCTAAACCTTCACCAATCATAAGGATGTCAACTAGTTCAATTTAGCTAGTTTGCGATGTCATGGATGTTTCTTGACGCCTTTACTCTAAAAATTCCTAAATGGTTTATAAATATTATTTTAGGCTTATAAACAGTGTTTTAAGGTTTAGTTCATCATGTGAGGATCTATTTTAGGTCATGGACTTTCGTAGTGCTACATACTCCTTGTATAGTCATTAGGTCAATAGGAATTCCATGATATCATCCTTTTATACAACCCTCACATATAAGATTTGCACATTATCATCATTATGTCATAATAAGGCACATAGGCAATTCATAACCAACCTTATATCTTTACATCTTAAGCATAATCTCACAATAACATAATCTAGACATTCAATTGCATCATCATACCACACCTACTTAATCTAATCACAATACATACTTCAATTGAACTTCATCACCAAGAAAAATCCATCATAATTAAAGTAAATGTTTAAGATAACAAAGACTTACCAAATCTCCTTCCAAAGTCATCAGCCATGGTCTTACCATCAAAAAACCAATTCCATCCAGTAATAGGTGTAATAACATAATTCAATAGTAATTAACACAACAACCAAGTCAATTGTATCACTAGAAGTCAATCCAACACTATTTCATAACCTAGGGTTAGGGAATTGAGGTCAATTCATGATCTATTCCTCATACTAGGTTAACTCATCAAGAACTAGCATAATTGAATCATAATAATTCATAATCTATGCATAATAACTTCAATAAATCATAGACAAAACAATTAAAAAGATAAAATTCGTATTAGGAAGAATCTCATATGAAATCATCATTTGAAAACCAATTTTGGAAGAACCCTTTGGGGAAAGGAATCCAAGAGTTGAAGAGTTACCATACCTTGTTATTGTTTAAGATTTATGGAGAAAATTGGTATTATTGATTCCCTAATGACCTTGACCTATTAATACAATGGAGTTCTTCTTCGGGAGAGAGAAAGTAGAGAGAAGGAAGAGCCAATTGGGTTTGGGAAATCTACGGTGTTAAGTTGAGTTTAGGATTAGGGTAGTTTATGTAGTTAATTAACTAACCTAATTAACCACCCCCTAATAAATAATTAAACCCCTAAATAACAACTTAATTAAATGAATTCTTTAAAACAAAATAGAAAAATTGCAGGCTGAATTACGAGACCCTGACCTACAGGTCGTATATCAGTCAACGCCTGGTTCCCGTCCCCCAACTGTCCTGCACATCGTAGTTTGTGACAGAGAATTTTAATTTTGGCCTTATTGTGAAAATGGTTAAGTGTCCATCAATGGAGGCATTGACGCCCCGTCGCTTACAGCTTGAAGGTAGACACTGTCTACACTACCTTATTTGGGAGGTGGGTCAAATGCAAGGGTCCTCTCCAAGGACGTCAAGCCAAAATGTTTCGACCCTAAACCTACTCTAATAAGTGGTAGACACCTTTTCACCAAATTTCATCAAAATCAGACTCCTAAAACCCCGTGAAATAGGTTAAGGCAAGCTAGCACCTTTTCCACTAGTCTCGGGACGTCTTGGACGTTCTTTGACATTTTGACTCTAAATATTCCTACATGACTTAAATACATTATTTTTTACCTTAAAATAGTATTACAAACCTTAGACACTCATGTGAGTCTCTATATTAGGTTTTGGACATTCAGAGTGTTACATTATCCCCCCTTAGGAGCATTCGTCTCCGAATGAGACTAAAATATTTTTAAGGGAAAGGATAGACTTAATACTAGAAGCCCAACCAAACAAAAACATATCAAAACATGAGTTAAAACTCAAATCAACATAACAACATGGAATTTACACAAAGTAACTCAAAGCATCAATTACAACACATAAGAGCTCAAATCACAAAATGAAGAACTACCTTCTCAATTACAACTTGAGCTCATCGTAACATTAAAGAGCCACTTATGCCAAGATTTCTTTCAAGACATATCAACAAGATCAATATCATTTCATATAGGCAACAACATACAAAAAAACCCAAATAAGTGCAAATTGAGCAAAAGAGCATCTTATATGAAACTTCATTTTTGCAAAAACCTTTATCATAAATATGCACATCTTTTCAAAACAAGACAAATTTGATTTACTCATTATTTTCTTTACTAATAGGAATAACTAATCTTAATCAAGAAAGAGATGAATGTAACGGGACTTCATGTCGGTCTCGGCCTCCCATGTTGCTCCCTCAACTAGGTGGTTCCTCCATTCGACTTTTGCGGAGGCACCTCTTTGTTCCTCAATGTCTTCACTAGACGATCAAAGATTTCCACCGAAACCTCCTCACAGAAAAGCTTCGAATCCACACCAATACTCTCAATAAGAAATCTGGATCATCGATGCACTTCTTGAGAATGGAGACATGGAACACCGGATAAACTGAAGCTAGATCACTAGGTAATCTCAACTTGTATGCAATTTTGCCAACCTTTTGCAGAAATTCATAAAGACCCACATAACGAGGACTTAACTTCCCTTTATTGTAAAATATCATCACCCCTTTCATGGGTGAAATTCTTAGAGACACCTTATCACCCTCTTCAAATCTAAGTCCCTCCTCTTATTGTCGGCATAAGACTTTTGCCGGCTATAGGTTGTTTTCAATAGGTTCCTTATCATATGCCGAGACCAAAGAGTGAAGACTCACTGACATCGAACCACCAATTAGTTGATCTACATCTCCTACCATACAAGACCAAAAAGAGAACACTCATGTCGTAATCATTCAACAATTCAAACCATCTTCATTGTCAGAGATTTAACGCTTTTTGAGTATGCACATATTCAAGACAATTGTGGTTGGTGTACACGTCAAAATGAACCCCATAAAGATAATGCCTCCATATTCACAAGGAAAATACCACGGCCCCTAACTCAAGCTCATGAGTTGGGTAATTTCTTCTCATGCTCATTAAATTGTCTAGAGTCATATGCTACTACTTTCCCATGTTGCACAAGAACACACCCCAAGCCCACTCGGGATGCATCACAATATACCACGAATCCCTTGATACCATCTGGTAAAGTCAATACCAGAGCAGAGGTAAGCCTATATTTCAAGATTTGGAAGCTTATTTGACATTCCTCCGACCACTCAAATTCACACTCTTTTGGATAAAGGTAGTCAAAGGAGAAGCAATGGACGCAAAACCATCTACAAACCTCCTATGGTACCCTTGTAAACCCAAGAAAATCTTAATGTCGGTTGGAGTCAATGGTCTAGGCCAATTCTTAAACGCCTCGGTTTTTCTTGGATTAACCTCGATTCCCTCACTAGAGATGATATGACCAAGAAACACCACCGACCTCAACCAAAACTCACACTTGCTATACTTGGCAAATAGTTGGTTTTCCTTAAACACTTGTAATACCACTTTCAAATGTTCCGTGTATTCACCCTTATTTTTTAATATACCAAGATGTCTTCAATGAAGACAATGACAAATGAATCTAGCTAACTTCGAAACACCCTATTCATAAGGTTCATAAAAGACGTAGGGGAATTAGTGAGACCAAAGGACATTACTAGAAACTCATTGTGACTGCATCTAGTTTGAAATGTAATTTCAAATATATTCTCACGTCTCACTCTAAGTTGGTGATACCCCGATATCAAGTCAATCTTAGAGAAGTAGCTTGACCCTTGGAGTTGATCAAACAAATCGTCAATCCAAGGGAGAGGATACTTGTTCTTAATGGTGACGTTATTGAGTTTGCAATAATCAATGAACATTCTAGGGGATCCATCTTCTTCTTCACAAACAATACTGGAGAACCCTATGGAGAAATTCTAGGTCTAATGAATCCTTTGTCTAGTAAGTCTTTGAGTTGAGCCTTTAACTATTTCAATTTGGTCGGAGCCATCCGATAAGGAGAAATTGAAATGGGGTTTGTATCCGGTATCAAGTAAATACTTAAATCAATTTCCCATTCAGGAGGGATTCAGGGATGATCATTTGGAAATACCTCCAAAAATTCCTTCACTACAAGAACAAACTCAATGGGAGGATTTTCAGAGTGTAAATCTTTGTCTCTTACAATATGATATAAACACCCTTTGAGATCATTGTACAAGATATTAGACAATAAATGATATGACCTTTTGGAATAGAATTACGCCCTTTCCACTCCAAAATGGGTTCATTAGGAAAATTGAACTTTAATAATTCCTATCCTACAATCTATGGAAGCAAAGCAATCATGAAACCAATCCATTCCCAAAATGACATCAAAATCGACCATATCAAGTTCTACTAATTCAACATGTGTAACTCTATAGGCAACATGATAGGACAATTTCTTTATACTCTGTTTGGAACCACTAACTCACCTACCTAGATAGTTCCCATAAAAGGTTCATTTAGAATATCAGGCAAAATGAAAAACTTTCTAGCTATCAAAGGAGTAACAGATGATAAGGTATCACCTGGATCAATTAAAGCATATACATCAATAGAAAATACTTGTAACATACCGTTCACCACATCGGAAGAACTCTCTTGTTCACCCCTAGAGAGAAGTGCATAGAAGCGATTCTTTCTTGGAGCATCAACATTAGAACCACTTACTTCTGCTTTCCCTCTACCCTTGTATTTCCCCTTTATATTAGAGAAATATTTGACCTTGTGGCCACTCTTGCCACAGCCAAATTAATTGTCCGTCCCAACAAGGCACTCACCATAATAATTCTTACCACACTTTCCATAAGTTGGCTTCTTAGTTGGTGAACTAGTACCTTTTCCATTATGAGACTTAGGGTTAGACACCCTGTCATCACGAGTCTTGGAAATTTTGAAGGAACTTGATTTGAGAACCTGTTCTTGAATCTAGGCTTGTCTTGAATTTCCAACCTCCCCTTAGAACAACCACCTTCATAAACCTTGGCTATATTGGCCTCCCTATTATTTTCTCCTTAGTATACTTCCTTCCACTTGTTGTGCATGAACCATTAGACGAGATATATTCATATTATCATGAAGCATTGCCAAACAGAATTCTTATACCAAGACTTCGAACACCCTGTAAGAATATGACTCATCTCATCCCTTGAGTTAGACACCGAGTATGGATAATACTTGGAAAATTTAGTAAATTTCAAGGAGTAGTCAAGTACACTCATACCTCCTAGACAAAGGTTGATGAACTATTCCTCCTTAGCTTCCCTTAAGTCTATAAGAAAGCATCTATCCAGGAAGGCCCTCTTATTGATCTCCTAAGTCACCGGACAACCTCTTAGTGCCCTATTATCTTTCCATTGCATGTACCAAGTTTTGGCCACATCTTTGAGTTGATAGGCCGCCAACTCAACCTTCTCAATTGAAGTCACACCCATAGCATAGAGAATATTATAGACCTCATCAAGGAAATCTTGAGGGTCCTCATCCGCTTTTGACCCAAAAAACATAGGTGGGTTCAACCTAGTATAATCTCTCAAATGAGAGGCCATGATCCTAGCATATTGAGGCACATGGGGTTCAACCTCCCTATTTACTTGGGTCGTCATAGCTTGGACTTGAGAAGTGACGGCATTAGCTTGAAAGGTCATGGCTTGGGAAACCTTGATAAAATCTTCCCTTATATCTTCATTAGTCATCTATCATCGGTGGAGTAAGAATCGGAACTTGATCACCCATAGCAATTTCTTCAAGTGGAGGCATTTGGTTGTCTTGTGGAGGATCTCGATTATCATTAGATCGGATATTAGAAATCCCTTACTTGTCCCTCTTAGAAGCTTCTCCTCTAGTATACATACCTATAACCATGATTAAAGGTTTAGGTGAAAGCACATAAAATAAGACTCTAGAGGCACTACCTAGGAGTACAAGAAGGTGAGAGTTTCGTAAGCATCACATAGTCTCTAATTCATAAGTATGGCGTGCTTCACAATTATAAATAAGAATCTATGTAGTCATGGTTTAATGAGACATTGACCCTAAAGATATTAAACCTCATGCTCTGACAACAAGTTTGTCACATTCAGGAGAACCCCCTAGACGTAACCGGCTTCGTCGTCCTCATGAAGGACTAAGACTAGCATCTTGGCATACTTCATCACATGTCATAGGTTAAAAAGTGCAGAAAATTAAAACATTTCCTCTACATCTACTTCATAAGGCTTACTTATACCTCTCGCCTACACATACAGGGAGTTTATATAGAATCCTCACATAGGAAGCTTACAAAGGCTTTTACTTTTATGTCACATATACAATATACACAATATAGAGTCAAATAGAGATATCTCATATAAAACCATCTAAGTCAAAATTGAACAATACGGGCATAGCCCTTACACAAATATATAATTTCCACTTAGGTCTTACAACAATGTCTTAGACAATAAGAGTGAAACAAATGTCATTAGACTATACCAAGTCATATAGGTAGATTGAGAAAAGTCACCATCATCGGATCTTGAGGACATACCCACACTTGGAGAAATGATCCAAGCCTTCCTTGTAAATTGGTCACGAATCCTTCTACGATCGGAACCTAAAATATTTGGGAAAAAGAAATAGGGGATAGTACATAACTTGCACTAAGTATGAAAACATATGCACACAGAACTTAGAAATAATGCTAAAGGGACATTTATTCAAAACCATGCCAAGTTACATTGAAAAGAATTATGCACGACCAAGAACTCATGTAAGACAATAATCATATATTCTTTAAGAATATCATATTCATCACAAGACCTACATCATTAAGTATAGTCAATTTGACATGTGTATAGCATATTAGAATTCATATCCAAAGCAACTCTAGCATCATGTCATAACCACAATGAATGTTCATGAGTTCATAACATTATAACATATAAAAAACCCTTACTCATAACCCTTTACTAAGCCAACTAGTGCAATGGTTATGTGAATCCCCATAACTCCACTCAACCAAGCAAACCAACCAAAGGATCATGAAAAATGTTTAATTCACATAACATAGCTTCATGAGTATTCATCATCACATTTAGCAATATAGACCATTAACATGAAGAATCAACTTAAACACATCATTCATTTCATAAGAGCATAAGAACATAAGAATCACCTCCTAGGGTTTCCCTCAAGTCAAACTAATGCAATGTAAGGGTAGAGTCTCCTGATCCTACCTAGACTAAGTCAAACCCTTTAAGTCATCCTAGTTAGAGTCCATTTATTACTTAATTTTACCTTCAGGAACATCTTGCCATAACCAACATAGACCACGTGAGCTAATGTAGAATATGGTGTCATGGAACCCTACACCAAAATAAGGTGGACTACTTGCCAAGGTAGTACTAATACATGAAGATAGTATCTAGGCTGATCCACTAGCTAGTATTCCTAAGGGAGAAACATAGTTCAAGAACTAGTAGACGTGTTTGGGATCTACTTTATGCAATATGCATCAAAGTCTCCAATCTCACGAGTAGAATATTGAACCTACCTTCCATACTTGGGAAGGGACACTCCTCACTAGTAGTTTACTTGATGCTAAGGTAGAGTCCATTTTGAAATGTCTTTCTTTAACAATCATAACTTAGTTTGTCATAGGAGTCAACTCCTTGTATATTCATCGTAATTATATCAATAGGAATTGCATGAGAACATCCTTTCATACAACCCTCATATGTGAATTTGCAGATTATCATCATTAAGCATAATCTCACAATCACAGAATCAAGACATTTCAAATGCATCATCATACCACACCTACTTAATCTAATCACAAGACATACTTCAATTGAACTTCATCACCAAGTACAAGACATCATAATTGAAGTCAAGGTTTTAGATCACAAAAACTTACTAAATCTCCTTCCAAAGTCATCATCCATGGTCTTACCGTCAGCCAACCAATTCCATCAAATAATACGTGTAATGAAATCATTCAATAGTAATTAACACAATAACCAAGTCAATTGTATCAGTACAAGTCAATTCAACACTAGTTTATAACCTAGGGTTAGGGAATTGGGGTCAATTCATGATCAATTCCTCGTACAAGGTTAACTCATCAAGAACTAGCATAATTGAATCATAATATAATCATTATAATAAAAAAAACATATACAATACAATTTAGAAGATCAAATTCATATTAGGAAGAAATCCATATGAAATCTTCTTTTTGAAACCAATTTTGGAAAAACACTTTGGGGAAACAAAACCCAAAAGTGAAGAGTTCTCATACCTTGTTATTTGTTGAAGATTGATGGAGAAAAGTGGTCTTATTTATTCCTAATGACCTTTACCTATTCCATCAGTGGAGTTCTTCTTTGGGAGAGGGAAAGTAGAGAGAAGGGAGAGCAAATTGGGTTTGGAAAATCTACGGTGTTAAGTTGAGTTTAGGATTAGGGTAGTCTATGTAATTAATTAACTAACCTTAACCACCCCCTAATAAATAATTAAACCCATAACTAACTAACTTAATTAAATTAAGTCTTTAAAATAAAACAAAAAAATTGCAGGCTGACCAATGAGACCCCGACCAACGGGTTGTAGGTTAGTCAACGCCTGGTCCCCCATCCCAACCTTCTTGCATGTTGTAGTTTGCGACAGAGAGTTTTCATTTTGGACTTTTCATTAAAATGGTTATGTGTCAAACAATGGAGGTATTGACACCTTGTGAATTGGCGTAACCCCCTTCGCCTGCAGCTCGTAGGTAGACATTGTCTATTGTCCCTCATTTGGTACGTTTCGGTCAAATATAAGGGTCCTCTCCAAGGACCCCTAGGGTGGTCCTTAGGGAGTAATGACAGGAATTTTAGACACTAAACCTACCCTAATAAGTTTTACCCACCTTTTTGCCAAATATCATCAAATTCTGACTCCTTAAAACCCATGAAATAGGCTAAGGCACACTATCACATTTTTCACTAGTCTTCGGATGTCATGGACGTTCTATGATGTTTTGACTCTAAAACCTCCTATATGAATTATATACATTAGTTTTGACCTTAAACAGTGTTATAAACCTTAGAAAATAATGTGAGGATCTAGATTAGGTTTTGGACTTTTGGATTGTTACATAGCTAATTCAAACTAGTTTTCATTCGAATAGTTCCTAAAACTTGATTCAAAGTTTAGTCGAGAAACTTTCAATTCCAGCAATTGTTTGTGAAAAAATTGTTTCACATTCATGTATTAAGTAGTATGTGAGAAATCCTTTTTCAAAGAACAACAACACCAACACCATTTATGCTTTATTCTCAAAGCAACGTGAATCATTTTCATCATCTTTATAAAGAACAAGCATATTTTCATAAAGTTCTATTTCCTCTTAAAAAATCCCATTATATAATCATATCTTAGAAAATAGGGTTTAACCATGGGGTCGTGGGGAATTATAAGGGAAAATATGAAATTATCTTAATTTATGCATAATAGTTCATAAAACAATTAATTGGGTCAACATTGAAAGTAACCCATTATATGTAATAAAACCCTAACTTCAATTGAAGATTTCTAACTTGTAAATTGGAGAATTTAGGAACCCTATGGAGGAAATAGCTCCACAGGTGAAGACTATCATACCTTTGAGTTGAAAGTCCTCAAACAATTGGTGAATTCGAGACTTGATCTTGAAATCCTTACTTGACTTCTTGTTTTTCATCACACAGAAATATTTGACTGGATGACTTAATATTCTTTTGGGAATTCGAGATAATTAATTGAATTAGGTGGTTTTCGGGGTAAGAATCATTATATAGGGATTTGGTTAAAAATTAAAGCGATGCATTATTGAGTTAAAATAATTAGGAGAAGACTTAAAATCCCCTAAGTTAAAAGTTGATGAAGTGACTTCAAGGAGGCCTTCATGGTCCGTCTAGAGCACCACCACCCATCAAGTGGGTTGTGAATATGCTTTGCCCAACAAGCTTCACTATTTCGGGCATAACTTCTTACTTTAAGCTAGGAACTAGGAAAACTCGGTGACATGGAAAAGATAACTCAAAGATATTTAATTTTATAGGTACGGTCCACATGATTCATTTTTTGCTAAAAGATACCATTATTTGAAGTTGACCCTAAAATCTAAGTATGATAAACCCCCTTCACGAAAAACATCACGGTTCGTGTAAAGCTTCACAGTCCGTTTAACATATGTTGTCCTTAACAGTTACTTGGGATTAGATATTACAAATAATGTCACTCGGATGACCTGTCTGATGGTCCTTCAACATCCCCATCGGCCTTCTAGGCATTCATGAGAATGAACCTGCCTGGGTCAGGCTCTTAAAACTTATCACGAGGACTGTGGTCCCCTAAACAATACGTTAAGAGCTTCATGGAGATTTCCATGATCCACTTTTGGGTTCAGACATGCCCGTTTGACCTTATTCTAGCCTTTCTCTAATTCAAGGTGTTATACATATATATAAATATGCAATTGGTCTCATACATTCCAATTATAGCTTGGGAGTACAATATATAGCATGCCATGAATTTGTAATTCATTTATATCACTATAACAATGTTGCCAATCTTCCCTTTTTGGTACTCTTGTCCTCAACACTCGTAATCACTTCCATATCACATCTAAACGTCTCGTAGAACATTATATGCTTCTAGATTGGACCGAAACACTTTACTAGAATTTATAAAGGTAACTTAGACATGAGGATGTTCATCAAGAGCATAAGGTGCTTCACTTAGTTTCTCTATATGTTTCCTTAGTAGTTTGTAAAATAAAGTATTTTTTTTACAAAGAAGTTCCTTTAATAGATTAAGCATACGAGTTACATTTTAGACTTTGGAAATCAACGTATTTTTTTAAAGTTTTTCAAATAAAATAAGTAGCAAGTAAGAAGGACTGATTGCAAATTGTTAATGTTCCTCCATAATCATTTTAAGGTACAACACCTAAAGAAGAGTAAAAATATATACACATCGACCTATGGTGAAGGGAATCGATAAAATGACATATAGACGTCGAGTACCCTATATAATCGAATGAGTGGAATATGAACATAATGGAATAAGATTAGTACTTCAACTGCAATTCCAATGTCTTTCACAGAAGGTCTTTCTAGCAATAGAATAATAAAACAACATTTTCCCATTTAGGTTTCTAAAATTCGTGCTCAAAGTAAATTTCAAGGCTTAACCTTAACATACCTAAATTATAGGTCTTGCGGTATTTATATGAACTATACCTTTTCCTTACAGTAATAATCTAAAATGAAGCAGCAACACCACCTAAAAAAGAAACTCCTTCACTAGGAAGAATCCTTCAAATCACAACCAACGAGGATGAAATAAGTAACACAATCTGTACGAACCTTTCAAGGGTTAAACCACATTTAAATCCTAGATATTTTGGATTGGATGGTAGGGGAATCCTTAGAGAGGATTTGTGATTGTTTTAATTTTTATTTTTGCGAGAATAATCAAATAAAACAAAGGGAAATAAATTGTTATAAAGATAAATCAACATATGGGATATGGGACCCACCTTTATGTGCTTGCTTGTGTAGTCTCACAAAAATGTGAGTTTGTTCGTAGAGATTTGATTCGGTACATTGGGGATCCTTATAAATCTCTATATATTAGGAGAAAATCTCCGACACATTTAACCAAAATTTCAAAAAAAATTCAGAGAAACTTACTATAACTTTTGTCGACTTTTATTTCATAACTTTCTTGACTTCAAAACATAACTTACAAGGATTGAGTGAATATATATATTATAAAAATATCCTTATTAGCATATAAGGCACTCGTAGTCTTACTCTAGAGAAACTGGTTGATTTAAACCATTCGAACGAGTGGGGGTGTTACAACATGCATTCTTTTACTTAAACTTCTTTAAAAGAATCCTTGACCCATAATTTAAGTCTAACTCTTTGATGTTACCACACCAAGTCATATATACCTCACACACTTAAGTCATGATATGTATATTATGTGAAATACGCATGGGGTCTCACATCATCAATTAGTTTCATTCACACATTTCGTTGTAAAATATCTCAATTCTGCAAGTTCAATATTATCAAAGTTGGTTAGGGTTTCATTTAATTTTCCATGAATCTTACATTTTTATGACTCAATTTTTTATTTTAGTCTTATTATGAAGAATTTTATTGAAATACATGTTTACTCTTAATTTTATATAGACTTATGCATTATTCATGATTTTTGACTATGAATTTATAAAAATATGAGTTTATGAAGAAAGTTTGTGCATGATTCATGAAAAAATATTTTATGATGTAAAGGTTCCTTTTAAGATACACATCAACGAAAAAATGTGAAAGGCTTTCTCACATATTAAGAAATCATGATTAATAAAATATTTTTTCACACATGCATTATTTATGATTTAAGGAGTCATTTTATGATTATCTAATCTTGGAGTAAACAACTTAATTGTATTTTTTCGTGTATGATGATATGTTTATGGATATTACTATTCAATTGAGATTAATACTTAGCACCAAGATGATATTGATATACAGACTTTCTCGTTAGTAAAGGTCGGTCTCTAGTTGAAATCTCATTATCCCTAACTACATGTCTCTGTAGGAATTGTCTTAAAATACATAACTTGGATCCACTCAAGCTAGACGTTAAGATCCTTGTTTGGCATATAAGGACATCTTTTTTTGGTGTGGGAGCAAGACATCGCACTCCACATTATAGCTCATGTGGTCTGTGTTGGTTAACAATAAATATCCCACAAGATGAACCAAGTTACTTTTAAAGGTTTTATGATGTTTTCATTATGATTTTAAGATGTATTGATCGTATTATCAATTTATGATACTTCGTTAAAGATTTTACTATATTTTAGCTTGGTCATGCATATCATGTTTTCCTTTATATCCCCTTATGATAATGTTTTATGTTCTTATACATATCTCTCATACATTGTACATTTCATGTACTAGTGCTTGTTTTATTTTTTCAGATATTGTACATGGTGCATGAGTTACATCTCAACAACTTCTTTTGATGTATTAGATTGTCTTGTCAAGACTATGATTAGACTTCCGCTTTTATGTTAAACTCTTTTATGAGATTTTCTACTTTATTTTCTGTATTATCTATTATATTGTATTGTATGTAGGTCAAGTCTCTCATGTATGACCTCTTGGGTTTTTGTTCACTATGTCATGTCTAGGATATATTTTGGGTCGTGACACTCATATTTTTAGATACACCAATTTACGCAATGTACCTTTTGAATGCACCATTTTACTATATGTATTGATCAGATACCTTATTTTACATTATATATTAATATGCATGCAATATACCAAGATATTGAGACGTATCTAAAATAGAGACGTGATGCATCGAGACGTTGAAGTATGTATCATAAATTGGGACGTGATATATCATGGCGTTTTGAGATGCCTTTGGATTCCACCAAATTTAAAGAACTTTTGTAATTTTAAGTAGGATAAAATATAATTAGCTCTTAACAATATGAGATTTATATTAAATTCTCAATATATACACTATTGTTTATAAGCTTTTTATTAAAAGAACTCTCACTTTCAAATGAAAGATCATCCCACACTATTCCTTTAAATTCTTCGGCCCAAAAAATTTGGGCTAGATTGGGTTGAGTTGGCATGCTGTGATGACTCTATTTATTTCGTATTTGTTATTTTGAGATTTATTTTAGATAAATTTATATAACTAAACCAACATCTAATAGTTAATAATGCTCCATAACTATAATTCAACTTAATTATAAAAACAGTTATTGTTAAGAACATAGTTATACAACGGGTTCTCACGATATGTACCAAAAAGTGTAACCCTTCTCTTCATCTTTTATACAAATCTGGACACACTCTCTTTTATCACACCCACTAATCTTATCTCCTAAAATCTCTCACTTCCTCTTAAATAACTCAACCAAATTTTAATTCAAATTCAAAATTGGAAAATTTTAATCCTCCCTCCTAATCAGTATACAAATTTAAATAATGGATGAACAATCTCCATAAAAGTAAAAGAGACATCTTCTAGTAACAATAACTCAGAAACACATATATGAAAGTGATTTTAGTGTAATGGACCAACAAAAATTTGTGGATTTCAAGGTATTTCTTTCTCTCTTTTTTTTAATTTTTCTTATTTGTACAAGTATAGTCAATCCCATAGTTTTTTTTAAAAGTGTCAATTGAGTTGCATTATGAGTTATGAATTATTTGTTATAATTACATAAGCTTAAGCGACATAGGTATAGAACTATATTTATATTATATAAGATGAATTTGTTTAAATATAAAGTGAAATTCATTAGATCTTCTATATATGAGTATTTAATCGGTTTGTATTATGCCTTAGTAGTGTATATGTTAAATTTTTAAGACACATATGTATAGAACAATAGTTATATAATATAACAGTTATACAATTTTTGTACTAAGTATGGCATAATGCATAAAATCATGGTAAACGGACTTTTGTATGAAACCTGCTCTTTTTGAAGTAAACACCTTTAAGACAAGTATAATGGTCACTTACAAGTAAACATATATGAATCTAGGTCACATTCCACTATATAGAATCAACATCACTTCAACCCATATAAATGTATGCACCTCATAGCAAAGGTTATCCTCAGACTTACTTAAGTAAGACGATAAGAGACCTCCCATACACCCTCTTCAAGACTACCTAAAAAATCATTAAGAGTACCTAAGATAAGATTGTTCCCTTTTCCACTCATTTGCTCACCACCTAAAGTTCTCCAAGAATCACCTAAGTAGGACAAGAAGAGAACACCCATACACCCTCTTCAAGCTTATCTAAGCAACTCTCAAAGCTACCCTAGAGAAGGCACATTCTAGTCAACATACATTAGCTAAAGTCATAATCATTCATTAAGTCAATTATAATACATTTCATTCATTAAAGACTTCACATAATAGTCTTAGAAAGACCTAGGGAACCTACACTCTAGAACAATCAAAGCCTACTCGTGTCATGTCTAGATAGTGTCCCATTCACTACCTAAAAATTATATAACTTATCAAATACAAGAATGTATCCCACATGATGAAAATAGGCAATAACTGATATAGACCATACTTTCTAGGCATAGAATTCGGAGTCTACCCGTACTCCGGTGGAGGGTATTCTACTTGCCAAGGTTAGAACTAGGACACATACCATGTAGGTGATGGTCTTTTATGCACTCTAGTCTCCTTCTCAAGTAGGGATACATTTCACTCTAGTCTCTTTCTAAAGTAGAGCTACAACCCATAACATATTAACTCGGTGCTAGCCTTTGTTGTCATAGAGTAAGTTCATTAAAAGGGGGCATATGAGAAGGTACCGTCTCTTAGTCATTAACTAGTCACAATGTGCCTACTAAAACGTCCGGTTACAATGTCCATGACGTTCGAAAACTAGTTCAATGAGGTATTAGCGTGCCTTAGCCAATTTGATTAGCTTTTAAAAGTCAGAAAATGATGAAAATTGGTGTAAGGGTTTATAACATGTGTCTATTTTGATTCATAGTCGAAACGTCTGGGTACGACTCCCCAAGGACCAACCAAGGTCCCTTGAGGAGGACCCTTGCATGTTGGGCTCAAGGATTGCCTGGGTAGCGTGCACCCACGAAGGGAATCAAAGGGGCGTGTGTGGAGTGACAGGGCGCCAATGCAATCCGTCAAGCAACACTTATCCATTTTGGCTAGTGTTCCATTTGGACAAGTCTCTGAACTTAATAACGGATGTGCATCACTAAAGGAGGCAGGGGTCGTTGACTCACAGACGGACCATCGATCGAGGTCAAGTCTGTGAGGACTTTATTTTCTGCACGTTTTAAGTTAGTTACAATTAATTGATTAAGGGGTTATTTTTTATTTAGGGGTTAAGGGAATACTGATTAAGTTAATTAAAACCCCATATAAAGACCCCAACCCCACTAAACTAATCCAAGCTCTCATAACTCACAAAACAAAACTCTCTTCTTTCTCTCTTCTTTCTATGTCTAGTGAAGAACTCCATTGAAGACCAAGATAGGGGAGGGATTAAGGGATGAAAAAGTCTATTTTCACCATAAATATTCATCAATTAGCATGTTATGGGATCTCTTTCACCTTTGAGACCTCTTTCCTCAAAGGGTTCAATCAAATTGATTTCCAAAGTTGGGTTTTCAATTGGGTTTCATCCAATCTCGAAAATTATGTTATGAATTGGTTTGTTTATGATTTTTTTTGGATATTATTAATAGATTAACATTTATTCTAACTTATTATGATATATATTTATGGTTTAGTGTAGTTTGTAGAAGATGACCTTTACCCCTTAACCCTAGGTTATGATTTTGATATGAATTATATTATATTGGTTCATTCGACTTGGTTATTGGTCGAATTAATACTATATGATGTTGTTACACTAATTATGAATGAATTAACGTGATTTATAGTCCTTTCATTCTAGTTCTTGAGAAATTGATCTAGGTTATGAAGTATGTTGTCAATTGACCTAAGTAACTTGTCTTAAGCTATGAACTAGTATTGAACTGTGATGTAGTGATTATTTTAGCCTTTATCATGTTTTTAGTTGAATTATGGTGATTTTATAACTTAATTTGGTTGAAGTAAGGGTTGATGGTAAGATCTTTATAATGAATTGTGGAGGATACTTGGTAAGTCTTGTGATCCCCATACTTTACTTCAACCTGTGGTTAGTTCTGATTAAGTCATGATGTTGTATTGGAATTATGCCTTGTAAAGGATTGATAGGGTGGTATAATGTTGAATTAAAATGTCTTGACTATGGTTTATGAGGTGTTGTCTAAGATTTAAATGTTATAAGGATAGTAAGTGATTTACCAATGTGCCTTGTCATGATATAAAAATGTTAATGTGCTAACCTCACCTATATGAATTGTAATGAAAGGATCATACTCATGAAATTCTTATTGAGATATGATGATGATGATGATGATGATGATGATTATACAAAGGTTAGACCCTATAACCTACATTAATCTATGATGATTAATAAAGACATTTCAAAAAAGGTACTCTAGCTTAGCACCGAGTGAACTAGAGTGAGGAGTATCTCTTCCCACACAGGGAATTTAGGATCACTAATGTACTCTTGAGATTTGAGACTATAATGCATGTAGCATAAAGAGGGTCCCAACTATGTCTCCTAGTTCTTTAACTATGTTATGCCCATATGAATACTAGCTAGTGGATCCACATAGTTGCTATGTTCATATTTTGGTACTACCATCGCAAGTAGTCCGCCTTCTTTCGGTGTAGGGTTCCATGACACCGAATCCCTTATTACCTCATATGTTCTATGTCGATTAGGGCAAGATGTTCCCAGAAGGTAAAATGAATTGAAGGAATGAACTCTAACTAGGATAACCTCAGGGGTTTAGCTTAGTCTAGGTAGGGGTATGGGACTCTACCTAAATATTGCACAAGTTATCCTTGAAGGTAGTATTACGAGGATGTTCTTATGTATGAATATGCTTATAATAGTACATGTATGGGACTCTACCTAAACATTGCACTAGTTAGCCTTGAAGGGAGTCTTAGGAGGATGTTTTTATGTATCAATGTGATTATAATGGTACAATGTATATGGTTAAAATGCACATTATGGATATTATATGTTGATTGGTGACACTTATGAATATGTGTTAGTTTATATTGTTAAAGTGGGACGCTATGTACTCTTAAACATCATGTTATGTGAAGTGGGATGTTGGTCATGATTCTTGTTGATTTATTTGATTGAGTAAGGTTATGGGGATTTGCTTGGTAATTGCACTTGTTGACTTGATAGGGGTTCATGGGTAATTCTGTTACTTTGGTTTTGATGAAATGTACTCTTATTCATGCTTGTGGTTATTTATGACTTGATGATAGAGTTACTTGACTATGCATTCAATTACATGATATGCATGTTGAATTGACTAGTTTTGATGTTGTTGGTCTTGTGATGTACATCCCTATGACTTAATCAATACGCCTAAGTGATTTGGTATAGTTTTGTTGAATATTCATAAAGGTTTTCAAGAAAATTGCATACAAAATGAAATGTCCCTCCAAGCATATTTTCATGATATGTGTGCATAAGTCTTATACTCAGTACAAGTGGTGTACTAACCCAATTTCTTCTTTTCCCCAATATCTTAGATTTCGGTCGTTGAAAGGATATAGGAGACGACATTGAAGAAGAGTTAGATTTTTTAATCATCCAAGTAGGGTAGGTCCTCACTTTACGAGGGCGATGCCACTATCAAATCATAATGTTGTTTTTAGTATTAAGATTCTTATGTTTCTTTCCTTTTAAATTGGATATTAAACGTTGTATGACCTATATGTGGTCTTGTTTCATTGATGTATGGGCTAGGACACTATTGATATATTCTTATTAGATGGTTATGAGATGAGACGACTATTTTGTGACTATGTTATATTCTATATATCTATGTGCAATGAAAGTAGAAGACTAAGTAATCTTTCTATACGAAGAGTCTATGTATACTCGGTATATATATATACTATGTGTATGTAGAGGTAATGAAAACTCTTACATTTCCGCTAAATTTGACCTATAAATGTAATGTCAGTTTGGTCACTTAGATCTAATTGTTCAGTTTGGTCACTTATTTCTAATTGTTTTTTTCAATGTAAACTAAAAGGCTATTCTTATTCCTCGAAGAGGACGACGACGTCAATTACGTCTAGGGGGTTTTCCCGGATGTTACAAACTTGGTATCAGATCTGAGGTTAAATATTTTTGAGTTGATGTCTCTCTAAACCACATCTATATAGGTTTGTATTCATGATTGTGAAGCGCGTCAACTTATGAATAGAAATCTATCAGATGCTTTAGAAACTCTCACTTTCTAGGAAGTCCAATATTGTGCCTTTAGAGTGTTAGCTCTATGTGATTTAGCATATAATCCTTTTATTGTGATTATAGGAAATGAATACACGAAGGAACGCGGCACAAAGACTTGAAAAAGATATTGCCAATGCGGGTGTTCCTCCCTACGGTGATCAAGTTCCTCCTCTTGAGGAATATGTGAATGATGACCAACCTCCGGTCAATCCTCCTCCTTTGACGGATGAGGCCATAAAGGCTGCTCTTTTTTTAATGGCCCAAGCCATAACTACCCAAGCACAAGCTGCCACTACTCAATCCCAAGCCATGACGGACCAAGCTAATCGGGAGGTTGTACCTCGATCACACCAACAAGTTTCTACCATGGCCTCCCGTATAAGAGATTTCAATAGGATGAATCCTCCAACTTTCTATGGGTCCAAGGTTGAGGAAGACCCCAAGAGTTCATTGATGAAATATACAATATCCTCTATGCTATGGGGTTGTCTACTAGTGAGAAGGTCGAGTTAGCCACTTACCAACTCAAATATGTGGCCCAAACTTGGTATGTCCAATGGAGGGATAATAGGTTGTTTAGGGGCGGACCGGTGACTTGGGAAGTTTTCAAGAAGGCTTTTCTTTATATGTTCTTTCCTAGGGAGAAGAGGGATACAAGGTGGTGGATTTCATCAACCTTCATCAAGGAGGTTTATTGTTCTTGAATACTCCTTCAAATTCACTAAATTGTCAAAATATGCTCCTTCTTTGGTTTCTGATCCTAGGGATGAAATGAGTCGTTTCGTGACGGTGGTGTCAGATGATTTGCAAGATGATTGTCATTAGACTATGATACATGACAACATGAACATTTCTCGTATCATGGTTCATGCTCAAAAAGTGGAAGAGGCAAGGTCTAAGAGGAAGAGTAGATATGCCAAGAGGGAAAGATCCTTTTATGGTGGTTCTTCAAAGAATAGGCTTGAGATTCAAGACAAGCCTAGGTTCAAGCAGAGGGTGTCCAATCAATTTTCTTCCAAGTTACCTAAGGATATGGATTATAGGGTGTCTAACCCTAAGCCTAAAAAGGGAAGGGATACTAGTTCACCAACCAAGAAGCCAACTTGTGAAATGTGTGGCAAGAAGCACTATGGTGATTGTCTTAAGGGAACTGATAATTGTTTTGGTTGTGGTAAATGTGGGCACAAGGTTAGGGATTGCTCTAATGTGAGTGGTCAAGACAAGGGTAGTAGTCAATCTCAAGCAAGTGGTTCAAATGAGCCTCCAAAAAAGAATTGATTTTATGCTCTCCGATATACGGTGAGCAAGAGACTTCTTCCGATGTGGTGAGCGATATGTTGATTGGACTCAAATCAGAATTACTTAGGGAAAATACCCAAGTACCCCCTCAACCTATGCCCGAAATCCCAGAGACACACTTATACTATACTAAGGTGCTATTACACCCCTGAACTTATTTTATATGTAATTTTCTACCCCTTTTTAGCCTACGTGGCACTAGTTTGAAAAAAAAGTCAACCATCGTTGGGCCCACAAGATAGTGCCACGTAAGCTAAAAAGGGGGTAAAAAATTATTAATAAAATAAGTTCAGGAGGGTAATAGGACCTAGTATAGTATAAGTGTGTCTCTGAAATTTCGGGCATAGGTTGAGGGGGTACTTGGGCATTATCCCAAATTAGGGAAAATACCAAGTACCCCCTCAACCTATGCCCGAAATCCAGAGACACACTTATACTATACTAAGGTGCTATTACCCCCCTGAACTTATTTTATATGTAATTTTCTACCCCGTTTTAGCCTACGTGGCACTAGTTTGAAAAAAAAGTCAACCATCGTTGGGCCCACAAGATAGTGCCACGTAAGCTAAAAAGGGGTAAAAAATTATTAATAAAATAAGTTCAGGAGGGTAATAGGACCTTAGTATAGTATAAGTGTGTCTCTGAAAATTCGGGCATAGGTTGAGGGGGTACTTGGGCATTATCCCACAAAATTATGAAAACTTTCATATGAGGTTATTTTAAAAAAAAAAGTCAGTCCCAAACCTAAGTTTAACTTTTGGCAAATTCCACAATAAGGCTAAAAATGAGACCGAAAGACTAGGAAACCGCATTAAAGGTCATTCTAAATCAAATTTGACATTTTGGAGCGACCTAATTCCGCTAAAAAAAATTCATCAAGCATGTTAACCAAAAATATTGACCAAAGTCAAACCTTGTCTTAAGTTTTCAAGTTAAAATATCTAATGATACAAACTCACACCATAGTCTTGGAGACTCAAGCAACCATGTCCTAGCATAAAATGGCCCTTCCGGAGTTAGTGATACCATCCAAATTGCATTCTGGGGCCATCATCGCGAACGATTGACTGAAGTCTACCTTTCAAGTTTCAAAGGCTCCAAAACACGAAAATTTGTACAATATCCAAATGAATGACCCGATGACCGAATTGTCAGTCAGAGAAAGTCATAAATGACTTGGGGTAGCTATAGAAAACTCTAACTATGAAAGATCGAAAAACAAAGAAAATGACTTGAACGGTCATTACACATATACATGAAATCAATAAGATGAATATTCTTTTTTTGGGCATTTAATTTTTTCTATATTAAATAGGTTAAAAATAAAATTTGATGAAAACGTGTGTGTGTGTGTGTGTATAATCACGGGTGCAGCTATACTAGGTTGAGGGTGTACAATTGACTCCCTTCATCGGCAAATTACATTGTATCTTTTGGCTGCACTTTTTACACTTTCAAAAGAGCTCATAATAAATGTCTTAATGGTAGTTAATAAATAGTAGATTATTTTCTAAATAAGTGTAACGACCCTTTGTTCGTTTCAAGTGCTAAAGTTTTGTATTTCATAAATATTTGTAAACAAGTTCTAATTGGGTTTGGACTATTCATAATATAATTATGAAATTAGGGGGTTAGTTTTAATAATTAAGTTAGTTGGTGGTTAAAGTAAATAATAATAAAATAAATAAGGGGTCACTTTTACCCCCAATATATTATAAAGGTATATAATTAGGGTGATAAATAATCTGTAGAAAGGAAGAAAATAAGAAAATAAGAGATAGAGGAGCCGTTTGACCTCGACTGTTCGAAAAAGTACAAAACATTCATCAGGTAATAGCTAAACTAATTCTAATTTCCCTATACGTAGTATACAACCCTTCTAATTACTACCCACTAATTACTAAGGTTGACAGTTTTAGATCCGATGTTGTTGTTGGTATTGACTAGTTAAGGAATTAATGAATAAACTAGTATTACGTGTTGAAGGATCAAGATATTAATTTAGTATAGGTGGCGTCAGTTGCTGAATGATGGAAGGAAAAGATTGACAATTATATTACAATTATATATATGGAATAAAATTAGAAGTGGGTTATTAATATAGATTATGTATCACTGATGGCTAATGGGACGTGAGGAAATATACTAAGGTTATGGGATAATGTATTAGTGGGCGTAGAAATTGGTTTGATGGCTTGGAGGTCATTAATAATTATCATAATGTTATGGTGTTGGGAATTTGGAAGATGAGAAACATATAAAGGTGTAAAAGCAACTTCGAATAAGCTATTGTAAGTCAACATGTAGATGCAACCATCGTGTTGGGTTGAAATTTGATTCTAACATATTATATAATAAATCACGTTTTGATATATTGAGATAGGTAATTAAAAACTAAATGTATCGAATTGTTTTAATTTCAAAAAAATATGATAATGGGAAGAATTGAGACCTATCCATAGGTTTGAACTTTAGGAAATTGATTATAGGATTAGGTGAGTTTTGGGTCTAGGCTAGACATATAATAAGATGTGTTTATAGACTTGTTTACTTACGAATTGTGCATATATATTTGATAGATCGGAAGAGTTCGGAGGCAATAAGGAAAGGAAAGACATTAGAAAAGTAGTTGCTTGACTTCGGTTCTTCGGTGGAGGTAGGTTATGGTTTATTTCTATGTGATAGATAAACTCTAAATAGTGATCAATATGTATTGAGTGATATTGTAAAGTCTCGTTTGTACTTGATTGTGTGGTTGTACGTTTTGATTGTGTGGTTTGTGGTTGTCCTAAAATTATGAGACTGTTGAATTTCTAATCTTCAACCCTCTCTATTAAAATGACGCCTTGAATAAAAAAGGCTTGATGAAATAAAATAATGAGATAAATAGATCGGAGTATCACGTTCCGACACGGTATTATGGGATCGGAGTGTCACGTTCCGACATGATATATGGGATCGGAGTGTCACGTTCTGACACAATAACATTAAAGGAAAGGAATCTTGAAGTAACGAAATATACTTATTCTCAAAGAACTTGTTTTCCAAATTAGTATGGTGTGGAGGCATGAGTCCTCATTGGTGTGCTTGATGGTGTACCTATTATGGTGTTGTTGTCAATGGTTCATGTGTTTTTTGTTTGCCACATGTTAAGTATTGTCGTTGATTTTATATTATTAGTCAATATACATTGATTTCTAGTTTGAGTTGACCGATGATACCTACTCAGTACGTGTTCCTTGTACTGACCCCTACTTGTATATTCTTCTCTGTTCTTTTGTGGAATGCAGCAAGTGTACCATCGACTTCGACTCGCCTCACCTCTAGCCAGTCTCCAGCACATCAGAGTTCAGGGTGAGCTATTAATTCTAGATCGTGCTGGATTCTCTCATTCACGTCTTGATGTCTTTGAATTTTGGACATGAACCATCTTTTTGCTTATTTTGGTTTTCTTAAACACTCTTAGACTTGGTAATTTGGAAATAGATGTCCTTGATGTGATGACTATCAGATTTTGGGATGATGAGTATTAAACTTTAGAAACTTATTTAAATTGGTTGCCTAGTATCTTTTGAATCTTCCGCATTATTTATATTATTTACAGTTGAACTATTGGTATATGTTGGGGTTTAGATGTGTTGGTTCGCCCACCTAAGGAGGTAAGTGTGGGTTCCACTCAGGAATCATTTTGGGTCGTGACAAACCTGGTATCAGAGCGTTAGGTTCGTTGGTCTCATCATACAAAGATAAGTCTAGTAGAGTCTTGAGGAACGGTATGGGGATGCCTTTACTTTTCTTTGAGAGGCTATAGGACTTTAGGAAAACTCCATCCTTTCTTTCTTTCGTGCTATTACTTGGATCCAATTGGATTCTGGGTAATACAAATTGGTATTTGACCTTCTCACTCTTTTTCGCAGATGGTTAGAACTAGAGCAACAACTGTGCCAACGCCAACACCGGCAAGACAGAGTGCCTCTGAGCCAATTATTGGGGCTGTAATCGAGGAGGAGAAGTGGCAAGAGGTCGTTTAGGGAGTACAACATGAAGCTGTTGTGGCTCCCCGTATGGATGCATCATTGGAAGTAGGCACGTTTTCTCGATTTACTACAGGGTATATAATGACAGGTGATCAGCATGAACTTTTCATTAAGTTCTTAAAGTTGAAACCTCCAGTCTTCAAGGGTGCTGAATCTGAAGATGCGTATGATTTTCTGGTTGACTGTCATGAGGTGCTACATAAGATGGACATAGTAGAACGATTCGGTGTTGAGTTTGTGACCTTCCAGTTTCAGGGGGATACCAAAATGTGGTGGCGGTCTTATGTGGAGTGTCAACCAGCAAGGGCACCACTTATGACTTGGACATCATTTTATAGCTATATTTATGGAGAAGTATATACTCCGGACTTCGAGGGATAGGAGGAGAGATGAGTTCCTGAGCCTAGAGCAAGGAAGGATGTCTGTTGCTTCTTATGAGGCCAAATTTTGTGCACTATCCACGTATGCCACTCAGCTTGTGAACACTTAATTTTTTTACCAAAATATAAAGAGTCAAACACCAATTTTTAAAAAAGGTTATATTTAAAATAAATAAAAAATGAATAAATTGTGTAAATTACTTTAATAATAAAAAATTATGAATTTATGGTATTTGTTTTAAATCTTATACTTTTAATTAGTTTAAAAATAATGGTAGAAGGAGTAAAAAAGGGGAGTCCTAAATATTCAAATTACCTTCCCCTTATCCTAATTATTCCCAACTTCCTAACTTATTTTACTAAAAAATCTCATCACATTTATTATTTTATTTTATTTCTTCTTCTCTCTCTCTTTGGACGTTTATTTCACATTTTTTTATTTCAATTTTTATTATTATTATTTATTTATTTTATATTCATCCTTATCTCAACCCCAATTCCATCAACAATATTTCAAATCAAATCCCAATCCACTCTATACGTTCCTTTAATTAGCACCAAACTCTCAGCCAAAAAATATTATAAAAAACATGTTCAATTGAAAAAAAAGAAGAAAGACATAGATACACAGATACAGAGAAATACAGAGAGGAAGAAAAGAGGGAAATACAGGAAGAAATATATAGAGCAAACACAAAGAGAAGAAAAGTGAGTCATTCTTTTGAGAATTAGGTCAGAGTTAGAGTTTTTATTTTCGTGGTTCCAAATTCGTGGCTCAAATCAGTAGATCATAGAAGTTATTTTTCGTGATATGCATCTTCGCAGCGAGGTAATTCTAAACTCTCGCATTATTTAAATGTAATGTTGTATGAAAATTTGAATCTAATAATATAAAGTTCTTTGAATCGTATGTTATCATTATGCAATATCAATATGTGATGCATGTTAAGATTTTTTTTTATTTTTTTTCTCGATTTGAAAAACGAAAAAAAAAATGTTTCTTGCTAAAAAAATAATATGAAAATAAAATATGTATCATACATTTTATTATTATTATTATTATTGTCTAAACTTTTATTAGATGCAATTTAATTGATTTTGTAATTTAATAAGTTAATGTTCTTCTAGAGCCTAGTTTTTCACTAAAAATTAAAAATAAAATTTATAAACTTGTTAGATTAGGATGTAAACTAAAATTTTTAATTGATTAGTAATTAAAAAAAACTTATGTGTAATGCGTTTTTTTTTACACATTATTTGGATTAAAATTATCTTTAGAATAAGTACAAGATAGTTATCTAATTCGAATTATCAAAGTTTTATCATTGAGAAAGTATATATTTTTTTTAGAGTCATAGCTAAAATAAAAATAATGGAAATAGTAAAAAAAAATGAATGAAAAATCATAGGAAAAAAAAAGAAGGCAGCATAAAAAAAATAAAAAAATAACAGAATTTGAAAAAAAAAACAGAAAAACAAAAAAAATATAAATAAAAAAAAAAAAGAAGAAGAAGAAAGGAGAATGAAAATAAAAATAAAAATATAAAACTAATTAAATAAAAAGTAGAAACTAAAAAAAATATGTAAAAAAAAAAGTAACAAAAAAAAAATAATATGAAAGAAAAATCATAAGAATAAAAAAAAAAGACAGCATTAAAAAAAAAAGAAAAAGAAATAACTAAAAAAATTTATATATAAAAAAGAAACAGAAAATAATAAAAATAAAAAGAACGTGGAAAAATGAAAAAAAAAAAAAAGAAGAGAGAAGCAAAATAAATAAATATAGAGAACAAGAAATTTAAAAAAAAAATGAAAAAAAAAACGTAAAAAAATGAGTAACAAAAAATTATTTAAAAAATAAAAAAAGGAGAAGAAGACAAATTTTATAAATGTCACGACCCAAAACCGAGCCGCGAGTGGCACCCACACTTATCCTACTATGTGAGCGAACCAACCAATCTAAACCCCAACATTTCAAATGTAATGAACAAATACAATGCGGAAGACTTAAATTTCATTAATAAAAATAAATTCAATAACTTCTAAAAAACTCAAACATCTATTATTCCCCAAAATCTGGAGAAGTCATCATACAAGAACATCTATCCTCAAATTTCTAAATCTAAGAGTATCTAGGAAGCTAAAATAAATAGAAGCTAGTCCATGCCGGAACTTCAAGGCATCAAGACATGAAGAAGAAGATCCAGTCCAAGCTGGAAGCATTAGCTCACCCTGAAATCCGGTTTGTAATGAAGACTGGCTAGAGTTACGGTTGAGTTGAAGACGACGGTACGTTTGCTGCACTCCACAAATAACAAAGAAGAAAGAAACATACAAGTAGGGGTCAGTACAAAACACAAGTACTGAGTAGGTATCATCGGCCAACTCAAAATAGAAAATAGTAATATCAGATAACATCATAAAATCAACTACAATACTCAATCTGTAGCAACATCAAGTACTATAATCATTAATAAATAACGCCAAGTACACCCATAAGGACTCAAGCCTCAATACCATACTCATTTGGGAAATAGGTTCATTAAATTGAGAATATTAACATCTTTCAAGATTCATTATCTTTATTCCTCTCGTTTCGGTACGTGACACTCCACTCCATATACTATCCTGGTGTCGGAACGTGACACTCCGATCCTCATATACTATCCTGGTGTCGGAACGTGACACCCGATCCATATTCTATCCTGGTTCCGGAACGTGGCACTCCGATCCTCATTCTATCCTGGTGTCGGAACGTGACACCCGATCCATATTCTATCCTGGTGCCGGAACGTGGCACTCCGATCCTCATTCTATCCTGTTACCGGAACGTGGCACCCGATCCATATTCTATCCTGGTGCCGGAATGTGGCACTCCGATCCTCATTCTATCCTGGTACCGGAACGTGGCACCCGATCCATATACTATCCTGGTGACGGAACGTGACACTCCGATCCTCATATACTATCCTGGTACCGGAACGTGGCACCCGATCCTCTATTACTATCCTGGTGTCGGAACGTGACACCCGATCCCCTAATCTCACTACTTTCGTTCATCAAGCCTTCTTTTATACCAAGGCATCATCATTAACAAAGTAGATTAGGTTTTTTTTTTCAAGATTTAGGATTCAATAGCTTCATCATGCTTATTTTATCACAATTATATAATCACATTCATGCAAGCATACAATTAAGTATATAGAAGGGTTTACAATACTACCCAATACATATCATTCGCTATTAAGAGTTTACTACGAATAGCATAAACCATAACCTAGCTCCACCGAAGATTCGTGATCAAGCAAGCAATTTCCAAAAGCTTTGTTTCCTCCTCGTTTCCCTCTTTCTCGATCGTTCTCTGTCCCTCTCCTTGTTCTTTCTATTTTTCTTATTCAAACCCTCTTTATTTTACCCTAATTAGCATATAATTAAGTATAAAAGATGAGGAATTAACCCACTAATTAACTCAAGGTTATCTCTTTTAACCCCCAAGAAATTGACTTATTAATATTAACCCACTAAATTTATAATTGTAGCAGGAATAGTCCAAAACGCCCCTTAAAATATGTAACAGAAATCCGACCCAGCCTGGGATTAAGCAACGTGTGACGGTCCGTCATGGCTGTGACGGTCCGTCCTGCAGGTTCGTCACAAAGTTCAGAGACTTAATTTCTGTGGAAGATGTGTGACGGTCCGTCGTGCTCACGACGGTCCGTCCTGCCATTCCGTCACCAAGTTTAGAGAGTGGATTTCAGTACCCAAATTTCAGAATTCTAAGTGTTTTGGAACGAGATCCCCTCGACGGTCCGTCGTGCCCATGACGGTCCGTCGTGGAATCCGTCGTCTCAGCCAGTTTTTTCAGAATTAAAATCTGCTGCTCAAAACGGCTAAACAGGTCGTTACAATAGATACCAATTTACCCATTATTCGTCCTCGAACGATCACCAGAAAAGAAACAAGGGCGAAAAGGAGTACCTGAATCTGTAAACAGATGTGGGTATCTTTCTTGTATATCCGCCTCCTTCTCCCAAGTGGACTCTTCAACCGGCCGATTCTTCCATTGAACTTTGATGGATGCAATCTCCCTCGACCTCAACTTGCGGACTTCTCTATCTAAAATAGAAACAGGCTCCTCCTCATAAGTCAAATTCTCATCAAGCAGAACTGAATCCCAATGAATGATGTAGTTTCCATCCCCATGGTATCTTTTCAACATGGACACATGAAATACAAGATGCACTCCAGACAGCCCTGGAGGCAAGACTAATTCATAAGCCACCTCCCCTACTTGCTTAAGTACTTCAAATGGTCCAATATACCTTGGGCTTAGCTTACCTCTTTTACCAAACCGCATCACCCCTTTCATGGGCGAAACCTTCAGCAAGACTTGCTCACCCTCCATAAACTCCAAGTCTCTAACCTTTCGATCGCATACTCTTTTGCCTACTTTGCGCCGCTAAAAGCTTTTCTTGAATAGATTTCACTTTCTCCAATGAATCCCTCAAAAGGTCAGCACCCCAAGGTCTAACCTCAAATGCATCAAACCAACCAATGGGAGACCTACATCTCCTCCCATACAATGCTTCAAATGGAGCCATGTCAATACTAGAGTGATAGCTATTATTGTATGAAAACTCCGCTAAGGGTAAGAAGTTATCCCAATGACCACCAAATTCTATCACACATGCACGAAGCATATCCTCCAACACTTGAATCGTTCGCTCAGACTGACCATTAGTCTGAGGGTGAAATGCAATACTAAGGTCCAACCTAGTACCTATTCCGCATGCAATGTTCTCCAAAACTTAGAAGTGAACTGCGTACCTCTATCTGATATGATGGAAAGTGGAACTCCATGCAATCGAACAATTTCTGAGATATAGAGTTCGGCTAACTTCTCTGCATTGTAGGTCACCTTGACCGGAATTAAGTGAGCAGACTTAGTTAATCTGTCCACAATTACCCAAATAGAATCAAACTTTCCCAATGTCTTTGGAAGACCAACCACGAGGTCCATTGCAATTCTCTCCCACTTCCATTCAGGAATGGGCATTCTCTGAAGTGTTCCTCCGGGCCTCTGGTGTTCATACTTTACTTGCTGACATTTGGACATTTGACAACAAAATCAACAATGTCGCGCTTCATTCTACTCCACCAAAAGTGTTGCTTTAGGTCACGGTACATCTTGGTTGCACCAGGATGTATAGAATATCTGGAACTATGAGCCTCTGTAAGAAGTGTGGATCAAATCATCAACACGGGGCACACATACCCTTCCCTAATCCTCAAAACACCTTCCTCATCAATATTGCCTCTTTAGCCTCTCCTCGCAACACCATATCCCGAATTCGGCTTAGTTTCTCATCATCAAACTGTTTTCCCTTGATCTTGTCAAGAAAAGAAGATCTCGCCTCCACACGGGCCAAAAATCCTCCCTTCTCATTTACTTCTAGCCTCATAAAGTCATTGGCCAAGTCTTGGATTTCTCTAGCCAACGGGCGTCTAGAAACTTGTAAGTGGGCTAAACTACCCATGCTTCCAGCCTTTCTACTTAAAGCATCTGCCACAACATTAGCTTTTCCCGGATGATACAGAATAGTGATATCGTAGTCCTTCAGTAGTTCTATTCATCTCCTCTGTCTCAAACTCAAATCTTTCTGAGTAAAGACATATTGTAGGCTACGATGATCCGTATAGACTTCACACTTAACCCTATATAAATAATGTCTCCATTGCTTTAATGCAAACCTACCGCAGCCAACTCCAAATCATGGGTCAGATAATTACGTTCATGCACCTTTAATTGCCTTGAAGCAAAGCAATACGTTCTTCTCTTGCATTATCAGTGCACCCAAACCCGAAAGGATGCATCACAATAGACAATGAATTTTACCTTCCACTGGCAGGGTAAGGATTGGTGCAGTAGTCAACAAGGTCTTGAGCTTCTGAAAGCTTTCATCACATTCATCCGACTATACAAATGGAACTTTCTGCTTAGTCAAGCTTGTCAATTGGGAAGCAAAGAGAGAAACCCCTTGACAAATCGGCGGTTAGTAGCTAGCTAAACCAACAAAGCTCCTTACTTCTGACACATTAGTAGGTCTCTCCCAATTCTTCACTGCTTCAGTCTTAGATGGATCCACCATCACTCCATCCTTAGAAAACCACGTGCCCTAAGAAGGACACTGAATCTAGCCAAAACTCACACTGGAGAATTTGGCATAAAGCTTTTTCTCCCTCAACATTTCCAATACAATTCTCAAGTGCTCCTTATGTTCCTTCTTGCTCTTGGAGTATATCAGTATATCATCAATAAATACGATCACAAAGAGATCCAGATATGGCTTAAAAATCCCGTTCATCAAGCTCATGAAAGCAGCAGGGGCATTCGTATGACTAAAAGACATCACTACAAATTCGTAATGCCCATACCTGGTTCGAAAAGCAGTCTTTGGCACATCCGTTGCCCGTATTTTCAATTGATCATAACCGGATCTCAAGTCAATCTTAGAGAAGACACAAACACCTTGTAATTGATCGAACAAGTCATCAATGCGAGGAATGGGATACTTGTTCTTAATAGTTACTTTGTTCAACTGCCGGTAGTCTATGCACATCCGAAAACTCCCATCCTTTTTCTTCACAAACAAAACAGGAGCACCCCAAGGAGATGCACTTGGTCTAATAAAGCCTTTGCTTAACAACTCTTGAAGTTGGGCCTTTAACTCTCTTAACTCCGCGGGAGCCATTCTATAAGGGGGTATAGAAATGGGGCGAGTACCCCGTTCAAGATCAATGCAAAAGTCAATATCCCTATCTGGTGGCATACCAGGAAGGTCTGCAGGGAACATATCCAGAAACTCACGGACTATCGAAACCGACTCAATTGAAGGTACTTGGGTAGTATCATCCATGAGGTGTGCCAAGAACGCTAAACACCCTTTACTAACCATTCTCTTAGCACGAAGAAAGGAGATGATACGAACTGGAGTGGAAGTGTAGTCACCCTCCTACACTAACGGATCTGTCCCAGGCTTGGCTAACGTCACCGTTTTAGCATTACAATCTAATATTGCAAAATTTGGAGAAAGCCAAGGCATTCCTAGAATTACATCGAAGTCAACCATTTCTAGGATAACCAAGTCTACATGAGTATTTCTCCCCACAAAAGTCACCAGACAAGACCTATATACCCTTTCAACTATCACAGACTCACCCACCGGAGTAGAAACACGAATAGGCATGTCAAGCAATTCACAATGTAAATTAAGACAGTAGCAAATGAAGAAGATACATATGAAAATGTGGAGCCAGGATCAAATAATAAAGAAGCCATGCAATCAAAAACCAAAAGATTACCTGTGATAACAGTATCAGAAGTCTCCGCTTCAGATCTCCCAGGGAAAGCGTAACAATGGGCCCTATCGCCTGTCTGCCCGTTGCCCCTACCATGTTGTGCTGTAGTGGCTCCAGTTTGCCTATCACCCCAACCGTCTTGGTGACCACCATTTCCTCGGCCACCACGTCCTCCGGAATGACAGCCTCTTCCATGACCACCTCTACCTCTGACTATTTGAGGTCTGTAACTCTGTTTTGGACAATACCTCTTAATGTGTCCAATCTCCCCACATCCATAACATTCTCTGGATTCAACCATCGGTCTCTGTGAGAATGACGAAGTCTGGGAATAACCTCCAACCTCAGAAAATGTTGACGGCTGAGGTGGACCCCCAACTACAGTCTATAGTGAAGACTGAATTGGTCGGACTGAGTAACCTCTTGAGCCTTGCCCTCTGGAGTAAGAACCATTAAACTCACCTCCCTTTCAAAACCTTTTTGATGTCGATGCCATGGTGAAGTCATCTGGCTTCACCCCTTCCACCTCTATCACGAAGTCTACCACTTCTTGAAAGGTTTTGCCGTAGCCGCTACCTGTAAGGCTGAAATCCGCAATTCTGACCTCAACCCCTTCACAAAACGGAGAATCCGCTCTTGTGGACTGAAACCAAGTTGGGTGGCATACTTGGATAATGCACGAAACTAGCCTCATATGCAGTAACCGACATCCTACCTTGCTCTAGGCTCAAGAACTCATCTCTTTCTATCCCTCAAAGTCCGGGGGATATACTTCTCCATAAACAAGCTAGAGAATGATGCCCAAGTCATAGGTGGTGCCTCTGTTGGTTGACACTCAACATTTGACCGCCACCACATTTTGGCGTTCCCTTGAAACTGATAGGTCACAAACTCAACACCAAATCGTTCTACTATACCCATCTTGTGTAGTAGCTCATGACAGTCAACCAGAAAATCGTAGGCATCCTCAGATTCAGCACCCTTAAAGACTGGAGGTTTCAATTTCAAGAACTTACTGAAAAGTTCATGCTGATCATTTGTCATTATAGGCCCTGTAGTCAGACGAGGAAACGTGTCTATTTCCAATGAGGCATCTATGCGGGGAGCCACAGTAGCTGCATGTTGTACCTCCGGAACCTGAGGTGCTGGTGCAGAAAACACTGGAGGTGTCTGGACCTGATCAGATAACCCGCTAAGATAAGCAAGAACCTGATTGATCATCTCTGGGTAGGTTGGGGTGGCAATCCCTGATTCTGTACTTGTTCATTCTCCCCTTCCTCACCCTCTCTTACCACTTCCTCAGTTGGTGGAGGAGTCACCGCCCTAGTACCAGATGGGCTAGGTGCTTGTCCTCTTCCTCTAGAGGACGTCCTCCCACGACCTCTTCTACGGCCTCTCGCCACTACTCCTCTTCAAGCTACAGCCCCAGTGGCTGGCTCAGACGCTTCTTGTCTTGCCGGTGTTGGTGTTGGCGCAGTCGTTGCTCTAGTTCTAACCATCTGCGAAATAGAGTGAAGATGGTCAGATACCAATTTGTATCACCTATACCAATTGGATCCAAGTAATAGCACGAAAGAAAGAATGAAAGAATGGAATTTTCCTAAAGTCTTATAGCCTCTGAAAGAAAATTAAAGGCGTCCCCCTACCGTTCCTTAAGACTCTACTAGACTCGTTCTTGTGTGATTAGACCAACGAACCTAATGCTCTGATACCAAGTTTGTCACGACCCAAAACCGAGCCGCGAGTGACACCCACACTTATCCTACTATGTGAGCGAACCAACCAATCTAAACCCCAACATTTCAAACGTAATGAACAAATACAATACGGAAGACTTAAAACTCATTGATAAAAATAAATTCAATAACTTCTAAAAACTCAACATCTATTATTCCCCAAAATCTGGAAGTCATCATCACAAGAACATCTATCCTCAAATTTCTAAATCTAAGAGTATCTAGGAAGCTAAAATAAATAAGAAGCTAGTCCATGCCGGAACTCCAAGGCATCAAGACATGAAGAAGAAGATCCAGTCCAAGCTAGAAGCATTACCTCACCCTGAAATCCGGTGTAATGAAGACTGGCTAGAGTTACGGTTGAGTTGAAGACGACGGTACGTTTGCTGCACTCCACAAATAACAAAGAAAGAAACATACAAGTAGGGGTCAGTACAAAACACAAGTACTGAGTAGGTATCATCGGCCAACTCAAAATAGAAAACAGTATATATCAGATAACATCATAAAATCAACTACAATACTCAATCTGTAGCAACATCAAGTACTATAATCATTAATAAATAACGCCAAGTACACCCATGAGGACTCAAGCCTCAATACCATACTCATTTGGGAAATAGGTTCATTAAATTGAGTATATTAACATCTTTCAACATTCATTATCTTTATTCCTCTCGTGTGTCGGTACGTGACACTCCGCTCCATATACTATCCTGGTGTCGGAACGTAACACTCTGATCCTCATATACTATCCTGGTGTCGAAACGTGACACCCGATCCATATTCTATCCTGTGCCGGAATGTGGCACTCCGATCCTCATTCTATCCTGTGTCGGAACGTGACACCCGATCCATATTCTATCCTGGTGCCGGAACGTGGCACTCCAACCTCATTCTATCCTGGTACGGAACGTGGCACCGATCCATATTCTATCCTGGTGCCGGAACGTGGCACTCTGATCCTCATTCTATCCTGGTACCGGAACGTGGCACCCGATCCATATAATATCCTGGTGTCGGAACGTGACACTCCGATCCTCATATACTATCCTGGTACCGGAACGTGGCACCGATCCTCTATTACTATCCTGGTGTCGGAACGTGACACCTAATCCCCTAATCTCACTACTTTCGTTCATCAAGCCTTCTTTTATACCAAGGCATCATCATTAACAAAGTAGATTAGGTTTTTTTTTTTTTCAAGATTTAGGATTCAATAGCTTCATCATGCTTATTTTATCAGAATTATATAATCACATTCATGCAAGCATACAATTAAGCATATATAAAGGTTTACAATACTACCCAATACATATCATTCACTATTAAGAGTTTACTAGGAATAGCATAAACCATAACCTACCTCCACCGAAGATTCGTGATCAAGCAAGCAATTTTCCAAAGCTTTGTTTCCTCCTCGTTTCCTCTTTCTCGATCGTTCTCTGTCCCTCTCCTTGTTCTTTCGATTTTTCTTATTCAAACCTCTTCTTTTACCCTAATTAGCATATAATTAAGTATAAAAGATGAGGAATTAACCCACTAATTAACTCAAAGATATCTCTTTTAACCCTCAAGAAATTGACTTATTAATATTAACCCACTAAATTTATAATTATAGCAGGAATAGTCCAAAACGCCCCTTAAAATATGTAACAGAAATCCGACCCAGCCTAGGATTACGCAACCTGTGACGGTCCGTCATGGCTGTGACGGTCCGTCCTGCAGGTTCGTCACAAAGTTCAGAGACTTAATTTCTGTGGAAGATGTGTGACGGTCCGTCGTGCTCACGACGGTCCGTCCTGCCATTCCGTCACAAAATTCAGAGAGTCGATTTCAGTACCCAAATTTCAGAATTCTAAGTGTTTTGGAACGAGACCCCCTCGACGGTCCGTCGTGCTCATGACGGTCCGTCGTGGGATCCGTCGTCTCAGCCAGTTTTTCCAGAATTAAAATATGCTGCTCAAAACGACTAAACAGGTCGTTACAATAAAATAATACTAAAAAAAATTAATAAAACAGAAAGTTAATTTTTAAAAAAAAAGGAAACTAGGAATAAAATAATAAAAAAAAAATTAACAAAAACCTATGTTTTTATAAAAATAAAAATAAAAAAAGAAATATAAAGAGAGTTTAAAAGAATGTCAACCAAAATTAAAAATTATTACTTTATTATAAAAAAAAATTTAAAAAATAATACCAAAGATAATTAAAAAAGAACGTGCAGCATTAAAAAAATTAAAATTTTTCTTTGTAAAATTAATAGTAAATCTCTTAAAATTTTACCTCTTGTTTAAAACTGTAACTAAAAAAAATAATCCTAAAATTACTCAAACACTAAAATCTCTTTCCTATATTAATTCTACTTTCAAAATATTAGACATTTATATACATTCATTAATATAAACACACACACACAAATACACAAATATTAATTAAAATAAACTAAAATAAACGGATTTTTCAAGTTTAAAATTAATGGACGTACCCTAAAAAAAAATAAGATCATTTCAAATAAATTAGTCAGTTTCAAATAAGTTAAACAATAAATTTGGGTAAATAAAAATTTATTATTAAGTTTAAATAATATAACATCCAAAATTAAGTCAAGTCATATCAAAGTTAATAAAGCGACCGTGCTAGAACCACGGGATTCGAGGGGTGCCTAACACCTTCCCCTCGGTCAACAGAATTCCTTACCCAAATTTCTAGTTCGCAGACAAATAAAAATAGAGTCAAATTTCCGTTTGATTAGGGATTTAAATAAGGTGACTTGGAACACCAAAACTCAATTCCAAGTGGTGACTCTAAATAATAATTATCCCTTTTCAAAACGTCACTTTAATTGGAAAAATTCTTTTTCTTTCAAACAAATAAAAATCAAAATATTGAGGAAAAAAAAGGGGGCGTGACGGATGGCGACTCCACTGGGGATTTACTAGAATTCGAGCTTTAAATATTAATTTATGTATGACTATGACTTATATATTTACGCTTTTTGGATATTGTATTTATTTTTACTTAATATTCTAATTGTTTATTTGTTTAATGTTTTAATAATAATTGAACTGAGTTATAACTGTCTTCCCTCACGAACCATTCTGAGTCTTTAATAAAAATATGATGGGAATTGCAACTATGCATCCCACTTCTGTCAAGATAGCCAGTGGATCTTCGGTCCATGGTGAAGGATATTTAGTCACACCATTTTAGGATAGGGAGCACCCATGCACAAAGCCGGAAAGCGCTGCTACCGTTACGTTGCTACTCCCTGACTCGAGTTGTCCGCTCATTTTACAGCCAGTCTAGATATCTTACCTTAGTAGAATTGAAACTTTCAGACATGATATCTTTACTAGGTTCCGATTTATTTGCATCATGTGCATGTAACTTAGCGAAATTTAGCATAGGAGCTCAATCTGACTAGGACAGATATCTGTTCGTGAGACCCTCATTTGCATTTTTATGCTACTTGTTGCATCATGTGAAGACTTAACAAAATGTTGACTGGCTTTAGGATAATCGACTAAATAAATAAATATCTATTTTCTACCCATTTCAACCATGATTCAAAATAAACAAATTAATACACACACACACACACACACACACACACAGATATAGATATAGAGATATATAGATAGATAGATAGATAGAGAGTATTGAGATATGATATAGTATATATATATATATATATAGATCTATATAGTATATAGATATATATATATAGACACACCTAATCCTCAATTTTATTTTCACTTTTATTAAAAAATACATAAATAATAAATATAATATATTAATAACATATGTATATATGTCTTTTAAATTGTACATATAAGAAATTTTAAAAGTTTTCTTATATCACTTTAAACGAAGAAAAGAGTTGCATTTGTCAACAAATTTCTAACAAAAATTATTTTAGACTTCAATCTGAACGAACTACGCACACCTGTTTCTCACCTTGATGAGATTCATAGGCAACTTTCCTTGGGTTCGGTGATCCTTATTTAAAAATTAAAAAATTCAAAAAATATCTTAATATTATTTAAAAATTAAAAAATAAAATATATATATGTATATATTAAAAAGGGAATTTGTCCTTAAGAAAACATATTTTTACTTATATTTTGGAACTACGTTAGACCTGATTCTTGTTTTAACAAGATACGTAGGCAACCTTATTGTAAGGTTCGGTCAATCGAGAAAAAAAATCTAAAAATCTTAGTCACATAAACTGGGGCAAAAAAATATTTTCTTTGACTTGGTTGATAACAACATGCTTAGGATTATGCATAAGAAAAAAAAAGTGTTAAACTATTTGATAAGACAGATCAACTTTGTTGTGACCTATAGACTTCTATTGGCATCTCTCAATATATTTATGTCATACTTGAGAAATTATGTTGTTTAAAGTTATGGATAAAATAAATTTGACCTCATTGTTTCAAATGCGTTGTGTGGTGAGCTTTAGATATAAAATTCAAAGACATGATTTTGCTGATCTAGAACTTGGCCAGAATGTTGGTTGAGACGAAATTTTGAGCAACATTTAACTTGAGAAAGGATTATAGGCTTTCTTTGAATCGATTGTGCCTTTCAAGCCTACCGAATGATATCCACAGAACTCTCATTTTGACCCTGAAAGCTTTTTATTTGAATAACCGCATCTTAGCATATACCTTTTGAGTGTATAATTGCACTACTCCCTTTATCTCAACTCCTTGAGCGCACAATGAAATATCTACATAACATCAAAGACCTAAGTTGGGTTACAATGTGAAAAAGACCAAATATGTCCAAAAAAAAATATAGAATGAAAAATGAAAAAAAATCTCCAACAAAAAGGAGATGGAATCAAAAAATAAAGAGAAAAAAAATGAAAAAGACCTTACTAGAAAACAAAGGTCAAACGCAAAAATGAAAAAAAAATATCAAAAGCATTGTGCAAAATCTAAGGAGGAAATAGTCACTTTATCCCAAAGAATATCCTACCTTTTCCTAAGACTACATTACAAGCCAATGACAAGTCCTATTTAATCTCATTTTTGTATGTTCTCATATTAGTGGATGCTTACATGAGGGCCAAGCATATGGTATCTTAATCTCATGCATTGAATATCTTTCTGAGTGTGAGTGACTTTCAAAAATGTCCTACGATCTAAATTATTATATTGTGTGAAGTAGGACTTTCAAATATTGAGAGTTCATTTGAAACATGAGGATACGAATAATTCTATCCCTTAATTTTGACAAGATTAATTGATCTTGTAATTACTTAAATATATTTGAGATACAATTTGAAACTATATAAATTACTCAAAGTTGACCTCAAATTTATTTGAAAGTCGTTGAATGTATGTCATATGCATAATACTAATTGTTGGTACCAACCAAAGTCAAAGCATTATCAAACATGAACTAATTTTTTTCCAATTTTTCCATTATATTTTTAAAAATAAATTAAAAAAAAAAAGAGAAAAGTATTTTTTATTGAACTACGTTCGCCTGATTCCTAAGAGGATAGGTAGGCAACTCTACATTGAGGTTCGGTCCGATCACTCAATAAAATAAGGAAAAATAACTTAAATACACAACTATAAATTTTATATTCTCTAATTTTCCCTTCTTTTTTTAAATATTACATAATTTCCTTTTTTTAATTTTAGTAGAAGTGTATAGATACATAACATACTCTCTCCTATAATACACAATTACCCAATATAATGCCTATTTTTTCTCCATTAAAACACTCAATCTTCTAAATCAGTTTTTGGATTTTGAATGATTAACTTTAATTAATTTAATTAAAACACCCAATTTTGAAATTTTGAATTTCAAAATTCAAAAAATTTGAAATTTCAAAAATCTGGACAATTTCTCTCCCGTTCTTATTTTTATTCTTACTCCATCACATTTCCAGTTCTTCTTTCTCCATCATCGTCTATCTTCTTCTTAACCCAACATCTTTTATTGGTTTCTTCTTTTTCTTTTTAATCCATCATTGTCTTTCTTCTTCTTAACCGAACATCTTTTTTTGGTTTCTTCTTTTCTTCTTAATCCATCATCAGTTCTTCTTTTCTTCCCTTTTTTGTTTTGGTTAATTATTTTATTACATCATAGTAATGGATCCGTTAATAATAGAAGGATATATGATTCGACGATGAATGAAAATGGAAAGAAAATAGAAAAAAGTCTTTGCACGATCCTATGAATCTTCAGAAGGATTCAAACAAAGACTCTGGTGAAACGTCAAAATCAAAGGTTGTCAAAATACAACAAAAAAATGAAAAAAGAAGCAGCAAACATTGTTGTTAGGCCTACATTGTTTCGGGTTTGTATTTTTGTACTTAAAACTGTTGTTGAAATTATTAAAAATTTTAAGAAATCCAATAAAAAATCATGAAAATTATTATCATGTATTAGATAATACGTTTAATACATGAGTACTAAGTGGATTATAATGTTTAGTCTATGCTTTGACACATGAACTAGATGTGTATCATATGATTTCCTATGTATCAAGGATTTTTTAAAATTTGTATCATGTATCAGTGATTAATTTCAATAAATGCGCCATCCCCATTTTTTTAACAGTTTAAATCATGTATCACTAGAGTCTAAAGTATCACGGCACAATAATTTTAAGGGATTTTTAGTAAATACTAAATTTATCGGGACAAAGTGTAATTATTGAATTACACTATGGGATTCCTTAAATTTTTACATAAAATAATGATCATGCTATTTTAAATCTCCAAGGTTGAAACATGACATTGTAGCCTATAGAATGTAAAAAAAAGAAAGAAATAAAAAAAATAAGAGGGTCTTATGAGTGAAAACTCTCACGAGAACCATCAGACGACATTAAAAAGATAAGAATATCTACTTGGTAAAAGATCAGGAATGACACCATTATCAAATGATGACATTCCGTCTTGGCATGAGCACGATAAAGATATAAACAAAAGTTATAGGCTGAAAAAACTATAAAGACAAATCATGCAAAAATTCGCTAGAGACAAACGCCGCGAGGAGGTGAGTTTTGAATCCTTGTCTCTCATATAATATGCAAAAAAAAAAAATTCTTAATAAAATCTGGGGCATTTTATTTTATTTTTAAATTGGTTAATATACTAATAAATAAAATAAAATAAACTAATATTAAATAATAATAATATAAGTAAAAAAAAAAAAAACCCTATCCAATTTTTTCATATCTTCACAGGGCACAATAACCCCTGAATTGCATATAGGGCACAATAACCCCTATCATTTCTTTTTATGTCTTCGCAGGGCACAATAACCCCTGGATTGCATATAGGGCACAATAACCCCTATCATTTTTTTTATGTCTTCACAGGGCACAATAACCCCTGGTTACATAAAGAGCACAATAACCCCTATCCTATTTTCATGTCTTCATAGGGCATAATAACCCCTGGATTTCATATAGGGCACAATAACCCCTATCATTTTTTTTATGTCTTCACAGGGCACAATAACCCTTGGTTGCATATAGGGCACAATAACCCCTATCCAATTTTTTTCATGTCTTCACAGGGCACAATAACCCCTGGATTTCATATAGGGCACAATAACCCCTATCATTTTTTTATTCTTTACAGGGCACAATAACCCCTGGTTGCATATAGGGCACACAATAACCTCTACTCAATTTTTTCATGTCTTCACAGGGCACAATAACCCCTGGATTCCATATAGGGCACACTCATTTTTTGTCTTCACAGGGCACAATAACCTCTAGTTGCATATAGGGCACAATAACCCCTTCATTTTTTATGTCTTTTCAGGGAACAATAACCCCTGGTTGCATGTAGGGCACAATAACCCTATCATTTTTTTTTTTACAGGGCACAATAACCCCTAGTTGCATATAGGGCACAGTAACCCCTATTTTATTTTTCATGTCTTCACAGGGCACAATAACCCCTGGTTGCATATAGGGCACAATAACCCCTATCATCATTTTTATGTCTTCACAGGGCACAATAACCTCTGGTTGCATATAGGACACAATAACCCCTATCCTATTTTTCATGTCTCCACAGGGCACAATAACCCCTGGTTGCATATAGGGCACAATAACCCCTATCATTTTTTTATGTCTTTACATGGCACAATAACCCCTATCATTTTTTTTCTACACAGGGCACAATAACCCCTAGTTGCATATAGGGTACAATAACCCCTATTTTACTTTTCATGTCTTCACAGGGCACAATAACCCCTGGTTGCATATAGGGCACACTAACCCCTATTTTACTTTTCATGTCTTCACAGGGCACAATAACCCCTGGTTGCATATAGGACACAATAACCCCTATCAGTTTTTTATGTCTTCACAGTGCACAATAGCCCCTGGTTGCATATAGGGCACAACAACCCCTATTTTATTTTTCATGTCTTTAGAGGGAACAATAACCCCTTGATTGCATATAGGGCACAATAAGCCCTATCATTTTTCTTCACAGGGCACAATAATCCCTGGTTACATATAGGGCATAATAACCCCTATTTTATTTTTAATGTCTTCAGAGGGTGCAATAACCTCTGGATTGCATATAGGTCACAATAACCCCTATTTTATTTTTCATGTCTTCACAGGGCACAATAACCCCTAAATGCAATTCGGGTACAAAACTCCCTTTTGTCTTATATTTTTACATTCTGTAATAGGCTATAAAAACATTAGTTTTATTATTAGTATATACTTTTATAGCTTTCATCAATAACTCACAAAATTTTTCCTAGTGCAAACTAGGTAGAAAATTTTGTTTTGTGTGCAGGTTTCTACATAGTACACAAATTTGCAGTTCAAAAATAATAGAATTCATCCTTTTAAGAAATAAGTTTTCAAGAATATCATGCGGAAGAACGTCCACTAGCTGAAGTCAAGTCATGAAGTTTCAGTCTTAAACTCAGAAGTCCAGAGCAAAGTTCGGAATAGATGAACCTACCCAAAGAGGGTGAGAAGCGATATCTGAGAATCCAAAATGAAGACTTAGCACTATCGGAATAGATAGGATTTCATATCTTTCCTTCTGCATTCTGTTTTTCTATGTAATAGCTGGAGCTACGAACCGGAATCTCGACAAAACCTCACTCGACTACCTAACTCATTGGACTACGCCTGACTCCTTATCATCTCAACATAGGATAGGTAGTTTTTAAAAGTTAGGACACAGTCAAACCTCTTCTCTACTATAAAAATTTTTCACATAAATATTTCAGTAAAAAATTAGTCACATTGTTCACGTCTTTGCGTGAAAACTCTTCATGTTTTTTCAAGCAAGAGGGGCATTTACTGTGAACACTTAATTTTTTTACCAAAATATAAAGAGTCAAACACCAATTTTAAAAAAAGTTATATTTAAAATAAATAAAAATGAATAAATTGTGTAAATTACTTTAATTATAAAAAATTATGAATTTATGGTATTTGTTTTAAATCTTCAACTTTTAATTAGTTTAAAAATAATGGGTAAGAAGAAGAAAAAAAGGGGAGTCCTAAATATTCAAATACCTTCCCCTTATCCTAATTATCCCAACTTTCCTAACTTATTTACTAAAAAATCTAGCCCATTATTTATATTATTGTTATTTTCTTTCTCTCTCTCTTCTTTGGACGTTTATTTCACATATTTGTTTATTTAAATTTTTTTATTATTATTTATTTATTTTATATCCATCCTTATCTCAACCCCAATTCCCTCAACAATAATTCAAATCAAATCCTAATCCAACTCTATTACGTTCCTTTTAATTAGCACCAAACTCTCAGCCAAAAATATTATAAAAAAACACGTTCAGTTGAAAAGAAGAAGAAAAGACACAGATACACACATACAGAGAAATACAGAGAGGAAAAGAGAGAAATACAGAGAGAAATATATAGAGCAAACACAAAGAGAAGAAAAAAGTGAGTCATTCTTTTGAGAATTAGGTCAGAGTTTAGAGTTTTTTTTTGTCGTGGTTCCAAATTTGTGGCTCAAATCAGTAGATCATAGAAGTTATTTTTCGTGATATCCATCTTCGCAGCGAGGTAATTCTAACTCTCGCATATTTAAATGTAATGTTGTATGAAAATTTGAATCTAATAATATGAAGTTCTTGAATGGTATGTATCATTATGCAATATCAATATGTGATGCATGTTAAGATTTTTTTTTATTTTTTTTCTCGATTTGAAAAACAAAAAAAAAATGTTTCTTGCTAAAAAAATAATATGAAAATAAAATATGTATCATACATTTTGTATTATTATATTATTGTCTAAACTTTTATTAGATGCAATTTAATTGATTTTGTAATTTAATAAGTTAATGTTCTTCTAGAGCCTAGTTTTTCACTAAAAATTAAAAATAAAATTTATTAAACTTGTTAGTTTAGTTAGGATTGTAAACTTAAATTTTTAATTGATTAGTAATTAAAAAAAAACTTATGTAATGCATTTTTTTTACACATTATTTGGATTAAAAATTATCTTTAGAATAAGTACAAGATAGTTATCTAATTCGAATTATCAAGTTTATCATTGAGAAAATATATAAATATTATTTAGAGTCATAACTAAAATTAAAATAATGAGAAAGAGTAAAAAAATGAATGAAAAACCATAGGAAAAAAAAAAGAAGGCAGCATAAAAAAAAAAACAGAATTTGAAAAAAAAAAACAGAAACAGAAAATAAAAATAAAAAAATAAAAAAAGAAGAAGAGGAAAGGAGAATGAAAATAAAAATAAAATAAAAATAATTAAATTAAAAGTAGAAACTAAAAAAAATACGTAAAAAAAAAGAGTAACAAAAAAAAATATATGAAAGAAAAATCATAGAATAAAAAAAAAGACAGCATTAAAAAATAAAAATAACAGAAATAACAAAAAAAATTATATATAAAAAAGAAACAGAAAATAATAAAAGAAAAAGAACGTGAAAAAAAGAAAGAAGAGAGAAGCAAAAAAAAAATATAGAGAACAAGAAATTTTTTAAAAAAAAGAATGAAAAAAAAGTAAAAAAAAAAAGAGTAACAAAATTATTTAAAAGATAAAAAAAAGGAGAAGAAGACAAATTTTATAAAATAATACTAAAATAAAAAAATAATAAAACAGAAAGTTAATTTAAAAAAAAAAAGAAAGGAACTAGAATAAAATAATAATAAAAAAATTAACAAAAACCTAAGTTTTTTGTAAAAATAAAATAAAAAAGAAAGATAAAGAGTGAGTTTAAAAAGAATGTCAACCAAAATTAAAGTATTACTTTATTATAAAAAAATTTTTAAAAAAACCCAAAGATAATTAAAAAAGAACGTGCAGCATTAAAAAAAAATTAAAATTTTTCTTTGTTGAAATTAATAGTAAATCTCTTAAAATTTTACCTCTGTTTAAAACTGTAACTAAAAAAATAATCCTAAAATTACTCAAACACTAAAATCTCTTTCCATATTAATTCTACTTTCAAAATATTACATTTTATATACATTCATTAATATAAACACACACACACACAAATACACAAATGTTAATAAAAAATAAACTAAAATAAACGGATTTTTCAAGTTTAAAATTAATGGACGTACCCTAAAAAAAAATAAGATCATTTCAACTAAATTAGTCAGTTTCAATAAGTTAAACAATAATTTGGGTAAATAAAAATTTATTATTAAGTTTAAATAATATAATATCCAAAATTAAGTCAAGTCATATCAAAGTTAATAAAGCGACCGTGCTAGAACCACGGGATTCGAGGGGTTGCCTAACACTTCCCCTCGGTCAAAAGAATTCCTTACCCGAATTTCTAGTTCGCAGACCAATAAAAATAGAGTCAAATTCCTTTTGATTAGGGATTTAAATAAGGTGACTTGGAACACCAAAACTCAATTCCAAGTGGCGACTCTAAATAAATATAATAATCCCTTTTCAAAACGTTACTTTAATTGGAAAAACTCTTTTTCTTTCAACAAATAAAAAATCAAAATATTGAGAGAAAAAAAAAGGGCGTGACACAGCTTGCTTCAGTCCACAAGAGCGGATTCACCGCTTTGTGAAAGGATTGAGATCAGATTTGCAGATTCCAGCCTTACAGGTAGCTGCTCAGCAAAATCCTTTCATGAAGTGGTTGATTTTGTGATAGAGGTAGAGGGGGGTGATGCCAGACGACTTCACCACTGCATCGATATTTAAGAAGTTTCATAAGGGAGGTGAGTTTAGTGGTTCTTACTCCAGAGGGCAGAGTTCAGGAGGTTATCAAGCCCGTCTTATTCAGTCTTCATTGCAGGCTTCAACTAGGGGTCCGTCGCAAACCAGTCAGCCTTTTTCTGAGTTTGGAGGCTATTCCCATTCTTCGTCATTTTCACAGAGACCTATACTTGACTCCAGGACTTGTTATGGATGTCTAGAGGCTGGACATATAAGGAAATATTGTCCAAAATAGAGTTACAGATCCCCAGTAGTTAGAGGTAGAGGTGGTCATGGTAGAGGTCACCATTCTGGAGGACATGGTGGCCAAGGTAATGGCGGTCACCAGTTCAGTTAGGGTGGCGGGCAAGTTGGAACTACTGCAGCGCAGCTTGGTAGGGGCAATGGACAGACTATTGATAGGGCCCATTGTTATGCTTTCCCCAGGAGGTCTCAAGTAGAGACATCTGATGTTGTTATCACAGGTACTCTTTTGGTCTGTGATTGCATGGCTTCTATATTGTTTGATCCTGGATCCACATTTTCATATGTATCTTCCTCATTTTCTACTGGTCTTTATTTATATTGTGATTTGCTTGACATACCTATTCGTGTCTCTACTCATGTGGGTGAGTCACTGATAGTTGAGAAGGTGTATAGGTCTTGACCTGTGACTTTTGTGGGGAGCAATACTTATGTAGATTTGATTATTCTAGAGATGGTTGATTTTAATGTAATTTTGGGTATGACTTGGCTTTCTACAAATTTTGCAATCTTAGATTGTAATGCTAAAACTATGACATTGGCCCAACCTGGCACAAATCTGCTAGTGTGGGAGGGTGACTATATTTCCACTCCAGTTCGTATTATCTCTTTTCTTCGTGCTAAGAGGATGGTGATTAAGGTTTATTTAGCTTTCTTGGCACATTTCAGGGTTGATACTTCCAAAGTACCTTCGATTGAGTCTGTTCCGATAGTCGTGAGTTTCTGGATGTGTTTCCTGCAGACCTTCCTGGTATGCCACCGGATAGGGATATTGATTTTTGTATTTATTTGGAGCCGGGTACTCGCCCCATTTCCATTCCCCCTTATATAATGGCTCCAGCTGAGTTAAAGGAGTTAAAGGCTCAACTTCAGGAGTTGTTAGGTAAAGTTTTTATTAGACAGAGTGCATCCCCTTGGGGTTCTCATGTTTTATTTGTGAAGAAGAAAGATGGAAGTTTTCGAATGTGCATAGACTACAGGCAGTTAAATAAGGTAACTATTAAGAACAAGTAAACCATTCCTCGCATTGATGATTTGTTCGATCAATTACAAGGTGCTTGCGTCTTCTCTAAAATTGATTTGAGATCCGATTATCATCAATTGAAAATATGGGCAACAGATGTGCCAAAGACTGCTTTTCAAACCAGGTATGTGCATTATGAATTCTTAGTAATGTCTTTTGTTCTTATGAATGCCCTTGCTGCTTTCGTGGGCCTGATGAACGAGATTTTTAAGCCATATCTGGACCTCTTTGTTATTGTATTTATTGATGATATACTGATATATCAAAGAGAAGGAAAGAACATGAGGAGCGTTTAAGAATTGTATTGTATTGTTAAGGGGAGAAAAGGGCTTTATGACAAATTCTCCAAGTGTGAGTTTTGGATCGATTCAGTGTCCTTCTTGGGGGCAAGGGGCGTGGTTTCTAAGGATGAAGTGATGGTGGATCCTTCTAAGATTGAAGCAGTGAAGAGTTGGGTAAGACCTACGAATGTTTCAGAGGTAAGGAGCTTTGTTGGTTTAGCTAGCTACTACCGTCGATTCGTCAAGGGATTTTCGTCTATTACTTTGCGGCTGACAAATTTGACTAAGCAGAATGTTCCATTTGTATGGTCGGATGAATGTGAAGAAAGCTTCCAAAAACTCAAGACCTTGTTGACTACTGCACTAATTCTTACCTTGCCAGTGGAAGGTAAGAAATTTATGGTTTATTATGATGCATCTTATTCTGGTTTGGAAGGTAAGACCTAATGCAGGAGAGGAATGTAATTGCTTATGCTTCGAGGCAATTGAAAGTGCATGAACGTAACTATCCGACCCATGAGTTGGAGTTGGATGCAGTTGTATTTGCATTAAAGCAATAGAGACATTATCTATATGGGGTCAAGTGTGAAGTATATATAGATCATCGTAGTTTACAATATGTCTTTACTCAGAAAGATTTGAATTTGAGGCAGAGGAGGTGGATGGAACTATTGAAAGACTATGATATTAATATTTTGTATCACCCAGGAAAAGCTAATGTTGTGGCAGATGCTTTAAGTAGAAAAGCACGGAGCATGGGAAAGTTGGCCCACTTACAAGTTTCTAGACGCCCATTAGCTAGAGAAGTTCAAACTTGGTTAATGACTTTATGAGGCTGGAAGTACTAGAGAAAGAAGGATTTTTGGCCTGTGTGGAGGCAAGATCTTCTTTTCTTGACAAGATTAAGGGAAATCAGTTTGCTAATGAGAAGCTGAGCCGAATTCGAGGTATGGTATTGCGAGGAGAGGCTAAAGAGGCAGTAATTGATGAAGAAGGCGTCTTGAGGATTGATGGAAGGGTATGTGTGCCCCGTGTGGATGATTTTATTCACACTATTCTTACAGAGGCTCATAGTTCAACGTATTCTATACATCCTGATGCAACCAAGATGTATCGTGATCTAAAGCAACATTTTTGGTGGAGCATAATAAAGCGTGACATTGTTGATTTTGTTGCCCAATGCACGAATTGTCAGCAGGTAAAGTATAAACACCAGAGGCCTTGAGGGACACTTCAGAGAATGCCCATTCCTGAATGGAAGTGGGAAAAAATTGCAATGAATTTCGTAGTTGGTCTTTCAAAGACATTGGGTAAGTATGATTCTATTTGGGTAATTGTTGACAGGTTAACTAAGTCTGGTCACTTAATTCCGGTCAAGATGACTTACAATGTAGAAAACTTAGCCAAACTCTATATCTCAGAAATTGCTCGATTGCATGGAGTTCCACTTTCCATCATATCAGATAGAGGTACACAATTTACTTCTAAATTTTTGGAGAACATTACATGCTTAATTAAGTACTAGACTGGATCTTAGTACTGCATTTCACCCTCAGACCGATGGTCAGTCTGAGCGAACGATTCAGGTGTTGGAGGATATGCTTCGTGCATATGTGATAGAATTTGGTGGTCATTGGGATAAATTTTTACCTTTAGAAGAGTTTTCATACAATAATAGCTATCACTCGAGTATTGATATGGCGCCGTTTGAGGCTTTGTATGGAGGAGATATAGGTCCCAAATTGGTTGGTTTAATGTATTTGAGGTTAGACCTTGGGGTACTGATGTACTGAGGGAATCATTAGAGAAAGTGAAATTTATTCAAGAAAAGTTTTTAGCAGCTCAGAGTGGGCAGAAGGAATATGCAGATCGAAAGGTTAGGGACTTGGATTTTATGGAGGGTGAACAAGACTTGCTGAAGGTTTCACCCATGAAAGGTGTGATGTGTTTTGGTAAGCGAGATAAGCTTAGTCCGAGGTATATTGGTCTATTTGAAGTTCTGAAGCGCGTGGGGAAGTGGCCTATGAATTGGCATTGCTTCCAGGGTTGTCAGGAGTGTACCCGTTATTTCATGTGTCTATGCTGAAAAAATACCATGGTGATGGAAATTATATTATTCGTTGGGATTTAGTTATTCTTGATAAGAATTTGTCTTATGAGGAAGAGCCTATTGGTATTCTAGATAGAGAGGTCCGCAAATTGAGATCAAAAGAGATTGCCTCTATCAAGGTTCAGTAGAAGAATTGGCCAGTTGAAGAGTCCACTTGGGAGAGTGAGGGTGATATGCATGAAAGATATCCACATCTTTTTATTCACTCAGGTACTCTTTATCGTCCTCGCCTTTCTTTTAATCGTTCGAGGACGAATGATGGGTAAATTGGTATTTATTGTAACGTCCCTTTGGTCGTTTCGAGTGTTAAAGCTTTGTGTTTCATAAAATATTTTTCAATGGGTTCTAATTGAGTTTGGACTATTCATAATATAATTATGAAATTAGGGGGGTAGTTTTAATAATTAAGTTAGTTGGTGGTTATAGGAGATGATAATAAAATAAATAAGGGGTCACTTTTACCCCATTATATGATTAAGGTTTATAATTAGGGTGATAAATGATATGTCGAAAGGATGAAAATAAGAAATAAGAAACAGAGGAGCCGTTTTACATCGATTGTTCGCAAAAGTACAAAACATTCATTAGATAATAGCTAAACTAATTCTAATCTCCCTATACACGCATATTGTTAATATATTGTATACAAGCATCTAATTACTACCCACTAATTGCTAAGTTTGACATTTGTAGATCCGATGTTGTTGTTGGTATTGACTAGTTAAGGAATTAATTAATAAACTAGTATTATGTGTTGAAGGATTAAGATATTAATTTAGTATGGGTGGCGTCAGTTGCTGAATGATGGAAGGAAAAGAATGACAATTAAATTAAAATTATATATATGGAATAAAATTAGAAGTGGATTATTAATATTGATTATGTATCACTGATGGCTAATGGGACGTGAGGAAATATACTAAGGTTATGGGATAATGTATTAGTGGGGGTAGAAATCGGTTAGATGGCTGGGAGGTCATTATTAATTATGATAATGTTATGGTGTTGGGAATTTGGATGATGGGAAACATATAAAGGTGTAGAAGAAACTTCAAATAAGCTACTATACGTAAACATGTAGGTGCAACCTGTGTGTTGGGTTGAAGTTTGATTGTAAGATATTACATAATAAATCAAGTTTTAATATATTGAGATAGGTTATTAAATATTAAATGTATCGAATTATTTGAATTTCAATAAAGATATGATAATGGGAAGAATTGAGACCTATCCATTGGTTTGAACTTTAGGAAATTGATTATAGGATTAGGTGAGTTTTGGGTCTAGGCTAGACATATAATAAGATGTGTTTATAGACTTGTTTACTTATGAATTATGCATATATATTTGATAGATCGGAAGGCTTCGGAGGCAATAAGGAAAGGAAAGACATTGGAAAAGTAGTTGCTTGACTTCGATTCTTCGGTGGAGGTAGGTTATGGTTTATTTCTATGTGATAGATAAACTCTAAATAGCGATCGATATGTATTGAGTGATTTTGTAAAGTCTCATATGTACTTGATTGTGTGGTTTTATGTTTTGATTGTGTGGTTTGTGGTTGTACTAAAATTATGAGACTGTTGAATTTCTAATCTTGAACCCTCTTTATTCAAATGACGCCTTGAATAAAGAAGGCTTGATGAAATAAAATAATGAGATAATTGGATCGGAGTGTCACGTTCTGACACGGTATTATTGGATCGGAGTGTCACGTTCCAACACGGTATTATGGGATCGGAGTGTCACGTTTCAAAATGATATATGGGATCGGAGTGTCACGTTCTGACACAATAACATTAAAGGAAAGGAATCTTGAAGTAACTAAATATACTTATTCTCAAAGAACCTGTTTTTCAAATTAGTATGGTGTGGAGGCATGAGTCCTCATAGGTGTGCTTGATGTTGTGATTGATAGTGTACCAATTATGGTGTTGTTGTCAATGGTTCATGTGTTTGTTGCTTGCCACCTGTTAAGTATTGTAGTTGAATTTATATTAATATTCAATATATATTGATTTCTATTTTGAGTTGACCGATGATACCTACTCAGTACGTGTTTTGTACTGACCCCTACTTGTATTTTCTTCTATGTTCTTTTGTGGAGTACAACAAGTGTTCCATCAACTTCGACTCGCCCTCAGCTCTAGCCAGTCTCCAGCACATCAGAGTTCACGGTAAGCTATTAATTCTAGCTCGTGCTGGATTCTCTCATTCACGTCTTGATGTCTTTGAATTTCGGACATGGACCATGTTTTTGCTTATTTAGGTTTTCTTAAACACTCTTAGACTTAGTAATTTGGAAATAGATGTCCTTGATGTGATGACTATCAGATTTTGGATGATGAGTATTAAACTTTAGAAACTTATTTAAATTGGTTGCTTAGTATCTTTTTGATCTTCCGCATTATTTATATTATTTACAGTTGAACTATTGGTATATGTTGGGGTTTAGATGTGTTGGTTCGCCCACCTAAAGAAGTAAGTGTGGGTGCCACTCACGAATCATTTTGGATCGTGACAATAAGTTCAAAAAAAATTAATTTAAATCTATCATAGGTAATTTTGATATAAACTATTGGACTATTGTCCATCTAGTATATAATCACATCACAGACGAAGGATAAATACGACCAAGAATAAATATGTCATTTTAAATCTATCATATTGGGGGAAAATAGGTAATTTTGATTACTGTTATCTTAAATATAAATGTTTCATGCATGCACCTTTCCTTCTATGGTACTAATAACTTTTTTGTATGTGGTCTCATAATTTTTTCATGATTTGTAGCCTTTTCAATTTACAAGACCCCCACATGTCTATTTTACAGCAATCCATTTTGTTTTCGTTAGTTATTCTAACAAAAAAATGATAGTACATTCTAAATTTTAAATATTTATTTTATTCTTAATAAAATAATTTATAGACATATAATATTTTATTGCTTTATAATGGGCTAAGGTTTTAAGGTTTTCAAAAATTTCGTGTCAAATTAAATTATATCACATAAATTAAAACTAAAAAAATATTAAGTAGTAAAAACTAGTACTCCTTAAGTCCCATTTCATACCAACTTTTCTTTTTAGTGCATACCCCAAAAAAATTGACCTTACTATATTAAAAATAATAATTTAACTTTAAAATATCTAAGCAATATCTTAAATTACAAATTTTAAAAATTTCATATTTTTATTTTAGTATTATATCAAACCAAATGATGTTACGTAAAATTAAATGGAAGGAGTAATAATCTGAATCTATTATACCTCCTATATCTTTAGTTTTGTTTCCTCACATATATTTACTTGTTCCTAATTCTATAAAAATGGAAGTCTTTAGCAACACTAGAAATTACATACAACAAAGAAAATGATGAATAATGTACTAGTTTCATATCTTTTCATACTTTGTGTCCTGTTCAATTTACAAACCACTCACGTGGCTATTTTACTGAAAATGCATCTTGTTATGTTAGCTACAATAGCACAAACAATTTAATTATTTTATGACTTAATTAAGATCATAATATTCTTAAGCTTGTTTCAAAATTTAATGTCAAATTAAATTATACCGCATAAATTGAAGTGGTAAGTAGTAAAAAGTAATACTTCTTAAATTTCGTTTCACACAAACTTTTTATCTTTCTATTCGTTCCAGAAATATTAATGTTATCTTACTATAATACGTAATAACTTAGAGCACAAATTTCAAAATTTCTTATTTTCTACTTGAATAGTGTATCAAATTAAATGAATGAGTAATGAATTGGATACATAATAATCCTACTATCTTTACTTTTGGTTTCCTCATATGTATTTACATGTTCCTAATTTTATTAAGGGAAGTCTTCATACTAGATTGACACACAACACAGAAAATAATGAATGATTTTCAAATATTACTTCGAAAGACTTAATATCTAATGAATTTTTTAATTAATTAATTTATTACTAAAGATAGAAAATGGTATAAAAATATGTGTAGATTGTCCTAAAAATATAAGTTTATTCTCATTTTATCATTTGCTTAATTTAATAGTTATTAGCCCATGTTAATTTGCTTGCTGTGTGTGGATTTATATAAAAATTTATTTTAAAATATTTGTTGTGGAGCCAAAATTTTACGAAGGAGATTCAAAGTAAACATACGGACAACTCGAAGAGTTCTAATACATAATCATAAAATCATTTTTTGAACTTATATATATGGTATAATGTTTCTACGAATGGTAACTAATGTTAAAAACTGTAATAATGTTTGAAAGATAATATGCTTCGCATAATTTGTTGAGCTTCTACACTAAAACTAATACCCTCCATACAAACTGTAACATTTCTTATGAAGATTAGAATCAAACTATTTGTAACGACCAGTCTAGTCGTTTTGAGCAGCAGATTTTATTTCTGGAAAAACTGGCCAAGATTACGGACACCACGACGGACCGTCATAGGCACGACGGTCCGTCACAGATGTCTCGTTTCAATATACTTAGGAATTCTGAAATTGGTACTGAAAATCGACTCTCTGAACTTCGTAACGGACTTGCAGGACGGACCGTCACAGGTGTGACGGATCGTTCACAGTGTCCTTGGTGAAAATAAAGTCCTGGCCCTCACGACGACCTGCGTGACGGACCGTCGCAGTCACGACGGCCCGTCACAGGTTGCGTAATCCCAGTCAAAATCGGATTTCTTTACACGTTTTAAGGGACGTTTTGGACTATTCTTTCCTTAATTATAGATTTTGTGGGTTTACATTAATAACTCAAAATTCTTGAGGGATAAAAGAGGTAACTTTGGGTTAATTAGTGGGGTATTATTGTCATCTTTTACACTTAATTATATGTTAATTAGGGTAAAAGAAAGAGGGGTTGAATAAGAAAAAGAGAAAAGAAAGAGAGAGATAGATTGATCGATTGAGAGAGAGAGTCGAACGAGGAAGAAGAATATCAAAGCTTGGAAAATTGCTTGTTGATTCCAATTCTTCGGTGGAGGTAGGTTATGGTTTTTACGATATTCGTAGTGAACTCTTAATAGGAATGATATGTTTGGTGGTATTGTAAATCTGTCTATATGCTTAATTGTATGCTTGCATGAATATGATTATGTGATTTTGATAAAACAAGCATGATGAAAACCATTGAATCCCAAATCTTGAAAGAAACTTTAATCTACTTATTAATGATGATGCCTTGGTATAAAAGAAGGCTTGATGAATTAAAGTAATGGGATTGATGATGCCTTGGTATAGAGAAGGCTTGATGAACGGATAGAATGAGATTAGTGGATCGGAGTGTCACGTTCCGACACATAGTATTAGTGGATCGGAGTGTCACGTTCTGACACATAGTATTAGTGGGACGGGTGTCACGAACCAACACGTAGAATTAGGGGATCGGAGTGTCACGTACCGACACATATAGGGGATCGGAGTGTCACGTTACGACACATATAGGGGATCGGAGTGTCACGTACCGACACATATAGGGATATCGGGTGTCACGAACCGACACGTAGAATTAGGGGATCGGAGTGTCACGTACCGACACATAGTGGTAGGGGATCAGAGTGTCACGTACCGACACAAGAGGAAGAAAGATAATGAATCTTGAATTATGATAAATATACTCAATCTAATAACTTAATTCCCAAATGAGTATGGTATTGAGGCTTGAGCCCCATGGATGAACTGATGGTACTTGTCGATGATTATAGTACTTGTTGTTGCTACATGTTGAGTTTATAGTTGATTTATAATTTACTTGATATATATTATCTTCTATTTTGAGTTGGCCGATGATATCTACTCAGTACTTGTGGTTGTATTGACCCCCTACTTTTATGTTTTCTTCTTTGTTATGTGTGGAATGCAGCAAACGTTCCGTCAACTTTAACTCAGCAGTAAATCAAGCCAGTCTTCGTCACACCGGATCTTCAGGGTGAGCTAATGCTTCTAGCTTGGACTGGGTCTTCTCCTTCAAGTCTTGATGCCTTGAACTTCCGGCATGGACTAGCTTTCTATTTGTTTTGTTTTCTTAGATACTCTTAGTTTAGTAATTTGAGGATAGATGTTCTTGTGATGATGACTTCCAGATTTTGGGTATAATAATAATAGCTTTGGATTGTTTTTATTAATGAGTTTAAGTGTTCCGCATTATTTTCTGTTGTTATACATTGAAATGTTAAGGTTTATATGGGTTGGTTCGCTCACATAGGAGGGTAAATGTGGGTGCCAGTCGCGGCTAGGTTTTGGGTCGTGACACTATTATGCGATTTTCTCAAATATTTATATCTAATAAAATAATGAAAAACAATAACAAATCATATATATACTCCTATGATGTATACTCTAATACTTCATTGATCAATATTAAAGAACTAAATACAATTACTGTTTTTTTAAATCTATTAATCATTTATCATATAGCTTTAGGATCTATTTGAAATTAATGTAAAAAACAAACTTATTAGAAATACTTTTTTAAAATGGCTTTAAAGAAAAATCGTTTAGAAAAAAAGTATTTTCGGTTAATCCATTAGAAAAATGTTTTTCATAAGTAAATTGCTTTTGACTATTTTTTAAAAAACCAAGTGTTATTAAGAATCTAATACAAAAAAGGACAATCATTAATATACTTCTAATATCAAAATTATTTTATAGAGAGAAATTTCTTTAAATTATCAATTATAAAATTAATTAATTAATTACTTTTTTAAGAAATAAATTTACATGCTTTTAATCATATGATACCTTTTTTTGGAGGCTGAAATCTTTAATTAATTTTTTTCTTTTTTCCAATGTTTTAAAAATATTGTCTTTACTTCTTTCTAATTATACAAGGTAATACATGAAAGAATATATAGTATATAATACTTAAAATAATAATATACAAACGACGTACGTAAAATATTTTTATTAAATTTATTATATAATAATAAGAATAATAAAATGTAACTAAATTTATGAAATGTGATAATTATTAAATAATATGAAATATAGTACTAAATATGTATATATGAAAATGATATTTTAGTCTAGAGAAAATAATTTTTTGCTTCAACTTTTTTTTAAAAAAAAAAAATCTCTTAAATAAAATGTGCTACCCAAACAATTTTAGCATTTTGGACTCAACAAAATTATCTAAACTTTCATATGAGGTCATTTCAAGGAAAAGTCAATCCCAAACCTAAGTTCAAATTTTGGCCAAATTCTACAATAAGGTTTAAAATGAGACTGAAAGACTAGGAAACCGCATGAAAGGTCGTTTTAAATCAAATTTGACATTTTGAAGCGTGCTAACCCCAACCCCGCTAAAAAAAATTTCGTCAAGCATGTTAATCAAAAATATTGATCAAAGTCAAACCTTATCTTAAGTTTTCAAGTTAAAATATCTAATGATACAAACTCACAACATAGTCTTGGAGCCTCAACCAACCATGTCCCAACCATGAAATGGCCCTTCCAGAGTTATTGAAACCATCAAAATTGCATTCTGGGGCCATCTTTGTGAACGTTTGACAGAAGTCAACCTTTCAAGTTCAAAGGCTCCAAAACACGAAAATTTGCACAAAATCCAAATGAATGACCCGATGACGAATTGTAAGTTAGAGGAAGTCATAAATGACTTGGGGTAACTACAGAAAACTCTAACTATGAAAGATCGAAAAGCAAAGAAAATTACTTGAAGGGACATTACACATACACATGAAATCAATAAGATGAATATTCTTTTTTTGGGCATTTCATTTTTTCTATATTAAATAGGTCAAAAATAAATTTGATAAAAACGTGTGTGAGTGTGCTTTTGTGTATATATAATAATAATAATAATAATAATAATATATATAATAATAATATTTACGGTGTAGCTACACGAGGTTGAGGGTGTACAAGTGACTATCTTTATCGTCAAATTACATTGTATATATAAGTAAAATAATACTTTAAATACATAAGATAGATGTTTTAGACATCCTTGGATTAATAAATTTTCAATTTCCCTTTGACTGCACCTTTTTTTTTACATTTTCAATAGAGCTCCTAATTAGGTTCTTAATGGTAGTTAATAAATAGTATATTATTTTCTAAAATAAGTCCAAAATAATGAACTTAAATCTATCAAATTGGGGAATAGGTAATTTTGCTATAAACTATTGGACTATTGTCCATCTAGTATATAATCACATCACACACAAAGGATAAATACGATCAAGGATAAATATGTCATTTAAATCTATCATATTGGGGCAAAATAGGTAATTTTGACTACTTAATATCTTAAATGTGACCGTTTCATGCATGCACCTTTCCTTCTATGGGACTAATAACTACTTAATATCTTAATTGTATGCTTGCATGAATATGATTATGTGATTTTGATAAAACAAGCATGATGAAAACCATTGAATCCCAAATCTTGAAAGAACTTTAATCTACTTATTAATGATGATGGCCTTGGTATAAAAAGAAGGATTGATGAACTAAGTAATGAGATTGATGATGCCTTGTATAAGAGAAGGCTTGATGAATTGATAGAATGAGATTAGGGGATCGGAGTGTCACGTTCTGACACATAGAATTAAGGGATCGGGTGTCACGAACCGACACGTAGTATTAGGGGGACCGGGTGTCACGAACCGACACGTAGATTTAGGGGATCGGGTGTCACGAACGACACGTAGATTTAGGGGATCGGGTGTCACGAACCGACACGTAGATTTAGGGGATCGGGTGTCACGAACCGACACGTAGATTTAGGGGATCGGGTGTCACGAACCGACACGTAGATTTAGGGGATCAGAGTGTCGCGTTCCGACACATAGTAGTAGGGGATCGGAGTGTCACGTACCGACACATAGTAGTAGGGGATCGGAGTGTCACGTACCGACACAAGAGGATTAATGAATATGAGGGAGCGGAGTGTCACGTACCGACACAAGAGAAATAAAGATAATGAATCTTGAAATATGTTAATATACTCAATCTAATGAACATAATTCTCAAATGAGTACGGTACTGAGGCTTGAGTCCTCATGTGTGAACTTGGCAATACTTATTAACGATTAAAGTACTTGTTGTTGCTACATGTTGAGTATCATAGTTGAATTTATGATATTACTTGGTATATACTGTTTTCTATTTTGAGTTGGCCGATGATATCTACTCAGTACCCGTGTTTTGTACTGACCCCTACTTTTATGTTTTCTTTCTTGTTATTTGTGGAGTGCAGCAAACGTGTCGTCGTGTCACGACCCAAATCAGGGACGCGACTGGCACCCACATTTACCCTCCTATGTGAGCGAACCAACCCATATAACCCTTAACATTTTAGCATATATCAACAGAAAGTAATGCGGAAGACTTAACTCATTAATATAACAATTCAAAACTATTATTAATATCCCCAAAATCTGGAAGTCATTATCACAAGAACATCTATCTCAAATTTGCTAAACTAAAACTGTCTAAGAAGCTAAAACAAATGCTAGCTAGTCCATGCCGGAAGTTCAAGGCATCAAGACTTGAAGAAGAAGACCCAGTCCAAGCTAGACGCATTAGCTCACCCTGAATTTCCGATGAAGTGAAGACTGGCTAGATCTACTGTTGAATTGAAGTTGACGGAACGTTTGCTCTGCATTACACAAATAACAAAGAAGAAAAATAAAAGTAGGGGGTCAGTACAACCACAAGTACTGAGTAGATATCATCGGCCCACTCAAAATAAGGAATAGTATATTAACAATAAATCATAAAACCAACTACGATACTCAACATGTAGAAACAACAAGTATTAAATCATCAATAAATACCACCAAGTTCACCCATGAGGACTCAAGCCTCAATACCATACTCATTTGGGGATTAAGTTCATTATGTTGAGTATATTATCATCTTTCAAGATTCATTATCTTTCTTCCTCTTGTGTCGGTACGTGACACTTCGATCCCCTATATGTGTCGGAACGTGACACTCTGATCCCCTATATGTGTCGGAACGTGACACTCCGATCCCCTATATGTGTCGGTACGTGACACTCCGATCCCCTAATCCTATGTGTCGGTTCGTGACACCCGTCCACACTATATATGTGTCGGAACGTGACACTCCGATCCACTAATACTATGTGTCGGAACGTGACACTCCGATCACTAATCTCATTATATCCGTTCATCAAGCCTTTTCTATACCAAGGCATCATCATTAATAAGTAGATTAAAGTTTCTTTCAAGATTTGGGATTCAATGGTTTTCCTCATGCTTGTTTTATCAAAATCACATAATCATATTCATGCAAGCATACAATTAAGCATATAGATAGGTTTACAATACCACCAATACATATCATTCACTATTAAGAGTTCACTACGAATATCATAAAATAACCATAACCTACCTCCACCGAAGAATTGATCAAATAAGCTAATCCTCAAGCTGCGTTCTCTCCTCCCTCTCGATCGATCCCTCTCTTTCTCTTTGTTCTTTCTGTTTGTTTTATTCAAACCCTCTTTCCTTTACCCTAATTATCATATAATTAAGACTAAAAGAGGACAATAGAACCCACTAATTAACTTAAGGTTACCTCTTTTAACCCCCAAGTAATTAGACTTATTAATATTAACCCTCAATCTTTATAATTAAGGAAAGAATAGTCCAAAATGACCCTTAAAACGTGTAGAGGAATCCTATTCTGCCTGGGATTTGCGCAACCTGTGACGGGCCGTCGTGACTGCGACGGTCCGTCACGATGGTCGTCACAGCCCCCCAAACTCCAGGTGAACTGTGACGGTCCGTCCTGCACCTCCGTCCTGACGGTCAGAAACTCGTTTCTTGTACCAAATTCTCAAAAGTTGAAGTGTTTTGCAACGGGAACTCACGACAGTTCGTCGTGGATGTGACGGCACGTCCTGCAGGTCCGTCACAATTTACAGAGAGTCAATTTTCAGTATCCAATTTCAGAATTCTAAGTATGCTGGATGAAACGATGCACCCTCGACGGGCCGTCGTGCCTGTTACGGTCCGTCGCAGTGCCCGTGGTTTTGGCCAGTTTTTTCCAGAATTAAAATCTGCTGCTAAACGACTAAGCAGGGTCGTTACAATAGATACCAATTTACCCATCGTTCGTCCCCGAACGATCAAAAAAGAAAAAAACAATGGCGAAAAGGAGTACCTAAATCTGTAAACAGATGTGGGTATTTTTCTTGCATATCTGCCTCCTTCTCCCAAGTAGTTCTTCAACCGGTCGATTCTTCCATTGAACTTTGATGGATGCAATCTCCCTCGACCTCAACTTGCGAACTTCTCTATATAATATAGCAACCGGTTCCTCTTCATAAGTCAAGTCTCATCCAACAACACTGAGTCCCAACGGATGATGTAGTTTCCATCTCCATGGTATCTTTTCAACACGGACACATGAAATACCGGATGCACTCCGGACAGCCCTGGGGGCAAGGCCAATTCATACGCCACCTCCCCTATTCGCTTTAGTACCTCAAATGGTCCAATATACCTTGGACTTAGATTACCTCTTTTTCCAAACCGCATTACCCCTTTCATGGTGGTGAAACCTTCAACAAGACTTGTTCACCCTCCATGAACTCCAAGTCTCTAACCTTTCAGTCCTCATACTCCTTTTGTCTACTTTGCGCCGCTAGAAGCTTTCTGAATGCCCTTCACCTTATCTAACGACTCTCTCAAGAGGTCAGTACCCCAAGGTCTAACCTCAAATGCATCGAACCAACCAATGGGAGATCTACACCTCCTCCCATACAATGCTTCAAATGGGCCATATCAATACTGGATTGATAGCTATTATTGTACGAAAACTCTGCAAAGGTAAGAAGCTATCCCAATGGCCACCAAACTCTATCACGCATGCGCGAAGCATATCCTCCAACACTTGAATCGTTCCCTCAGACTGACCATCAGTCTGAGGATGGAACGCGGTACTAAGATCCAACCTAGTACCCAATTCAGTATGCAATGTTTTCCAAAACTTAGAAGTAAACTGCGTACCTCTATCTGATATGATGGATAGTGGAACCCCATGCAATCGAACGATTTCTGAGATGTAGATTTTTGCTAACTTCTCTGCATTGTAAGTCACCTTGACGGAATGAAATGAAATGAGCAGACTTAGTTAACCTATCAACAATCACCCAAATGGAGTCATACTTACCCATTGTCTTTGGAAGACCAACCACGAAGTCCATTGCGATTCTCTCCCACTTCCATTCAGGAATGGGCATTCTCTGAAGCGTTCCTCCGGGCCTCTGGTGTTCATACTTTACTTGTTGACAGTTTGGACATTTGGCAATGAAGTCAACAATATCACGCTTCATTCTACTCCACCAAAAGTGTTGCTTTAGGTCGCGATACATCTTGGTTGCACCCGGATGTATAGAATACCTTGAACTATGAGCTTCTGCCAAAATGGTGTTGATTAGATTATCAACTCGGGGTACACATACCCTTCCCATAATCCTCAACACACCTTCCTAATCGATTGTTGCTTCTTTAGCCTCTCCTTGCAACACTTTATCTCGAATCCGGATCAACTTCTCATCGTCAAACTGCTTCCCCTTAATCTTGTCAAGGAAGGAGGATCTTGCCTCCACACAAGCTAACAATCCTCCCTTCTCATTTACTTCTAACCTCATAAAGTCATTAGCCAAAATCTGCACTTCTCTAGCAATGGGCGTGTAGAAGCTTGCAAATGAGCTAGACTTCCCATGCTTCCCGCCTTTCTACTCAAGGCATCTGCCACAACATTCGCCTTCCCCGGATGATACAAAATGGTGATGTCGTAGTCCTTCAGTAGTTCCATCCATCTCTTCTTTGTCTCAAGTTCAAATCTTTCTGAGTAAAGACATACTGAAGGCTACGATGATCCGTGTAGACCTCACACTTAACCGCATATAAATAGTGCCTCCATTGCTTTAATCCAAACACTACCGCGGCCAATTCCAAGTCATGAGTTGGATAGTTACGTTCATGCACTTTTAATTGTCTTGAAGCATAAGCAATCACATTCTTTTCTTGCATTAGCACTACACCCAGACCCGAATAGGATGTATCACAATAAACAATGAAGTTCTTACCCTCTACCGGTAAGGTGAGGATAGGTGCGGTAGTCAACAGAGTCTTGAGTTTCTGAAAGCTTTCTTCGCACTCATCCGACCATACAAATGGAACATTTTGCTTAGTCAAGTTCGTCAATTGGGAAGCAATAGAAGAGAATCCCTTGAAAAATCGGCGGGTAGTAGCTAGCTAACCCAACAAAACTCCGTATTTCTGACACATTAGTGGGTCTTACCCAATTCTTCACTGTCTCAATCTTAGAAGGATCCACCATTACCCC